>JBBPBX010040436.1:0-29375 GCA_038048925.1 Garcialebias charrua
ATCATCTCCTTTGTCTTCTTCACATTCATGTGAAGATTATTCTCTTTGCACCAGCTCTCCAGGTGTTCCACCTCCTGTCTGTAGCTGGACTCATCATTGTTTGTGATGCATCCCACCACCGCTGTATCATCTGCAAACTTTACAATATGACAGCCTGGATGTGTGGCTGTACAATCATATGTGAGCAGAGTGAACAGAAGAGGGCTCAGCACACATCCTTGAGGAGAGCCAGTGCTGAGGGTTATGGTGGAGGAGGAGAAGTTGTGGATCTTCACGGACTGTGGTCTGTTTGTTAAGAAGTCTAGTACCCAGTTACAAATGGAGGGGCTTAGTCCAAGTGTAGATAGTTTGTCTATCAGAGTTTGGGGGATCATGGTGTTGAGTACAGCTTAGTTTTAGTTTGTTTTTAGGCAGCAGGCGTGGGGAGGAGGTTGGGGGTTGTGCTGCGTTCACGCCTCCCCCAGCAACAACCTAAAACTCTAGCCAACAACATAAACCAGGCAACAACAAAGAATAAACATGTAGATGTTTTTATCTATTCCACCCGATCTATCCAAAACAAAAGGCTTAAAAAAAAAAGAAAGTAATACCACAAAATTTCTGCGACCAGGAATCGAACCCCGGTCTCCCACATCCCAGGCCATCTGTTAGACCACTGACCCAACCAGGCATTCATGCAAAGCCCGTCTATCGCACAGTATTAAAACAAATACATTGAGACAGTTTCGATGAAGTGTAAAATATTCTTAAAATAAATAAGTTAAAATACACAAATAACTAGTGCCATTCCGAAAACTATAATATGCTTTATGATTTGTTCTTTGTTCGACTGCCCCTAGTGGTCTGGAGCACTTCCGTTGTAGCTTTTCCCATTTGCAGCTCGTTCTGTGTTTGCAGGTCGTCCGTGCTTTAGGAGCGCGTGTTATCTTTTGTAGCGCGTTTCATCTTTTGGAGCGCTGTTTTCTTTTTTGCGTTGCAGCTGCAAATACTTGCAGCTGCTCTGCTTTTTAATTTGCAGCTGTTCTGCTTTTTAATTTGCAGCATTTGGTTTGGAGCGCTGTTTACTTTTTGCAGCGTGTTTGCACCCCTCGGCCACCGTACTCTTCCTCCTCATCTGCAGCCTCACTGAGCTCCTCTCTTGGAGTTTCATCCATTTCATATGAAGGTTTGCCTTGAAGAGGACATATCAGAACACAGATCAGTATTACTAGTAAAAGTGACAACAATAGAAACTTTAAACAGTTTATTTCACAATAACACAGATGTCCACTCTGTCTAAACTCAGACGACGTTACATACAAAATATAAACCTGACCTAAACTAGGTTGATCCACTTCTATGAACTAAACATGATCTAAACATGATCTAAACATGATACACCCGGACAAAATCATGGCAAAAATGTATGGCATAACACCAACAAACCGAATTTAGACATTCACCAGAATGTCCGGAACAAACTAGAGGTGTTTTGGGACACTGGAGAAAGTTGTATCAGGATGTCTCACCGCTGATATTCAGGCCATTCATCTCCTTTTTGTTATGTCCAACACTAGCCTGGTTAAAACCAGACCCTTGTCCTTCACTTCGCTTCGTACTAGGGTCTGAGACTTCTCCCATAGACAACGATTTCTCCGGTAGATTTTTGACCGGACCAATCAGAGAACAGAAGGGGCGGAGTTTTGGCCCCTAACCCACGCCCCCACCTGTCCCAGTTTAACCATTGGATCTTAGAAAAATTTTGAACAGGGAAAGCATTCTGCTCCCTCCCCCTCTGTGCTCTGCCGAACTTGACATCAGCTCCGCCTCCTGCTGCATTTTCTCTTGCCGCCGCTGCATATTCTGTGTTTATATGTTAATAAAACGTTCTAATAAAATAAAATAAAACCATGTAGCGCTGGTCCAGCACACCAGAAGACCAGAAAATATGCAGGGACTCGGGCAGCAACGTAAAACCCTAGTTTAATTCTCTCGTGACAACCTCAGTCATTTCCTTATTCTTTGCACTCAGCGGAGAGAGAGGAGGAGGAGGAGGAGGGGAGGAGGGAGCGATCACTTGACTTTTGGCCAAAAAAACAAAAGAAAACTCCAGATAAGGGATTAAGAAGGGGAAATTAATACATTTGTGTCACATATAAAACAGTCCTGCATCGCTTTGAATGAGAACATGCGACTGCTCGCTGGCTGCGCGCTGGGACAGGTGGGGGCGTGGGTTAGGGGCCAAAAACTCCGCCTTCTGTTCTCTGATTGGTCCGGTCAAAAATCTACTGGAGAAATCGTTGTCTATGGGAGAAGTCCCAGATTCTAGTACGAAGCAAAGTGAAGGACAAGGGTCTGGTTTTAACCAGGCTAGTCCAACACGTGAGCTCCCTCGTGTTTTTCCAGGCAGGAAACACTAAACGGAAAGTCTGTTTTCTATTTTTTGACGATTCTGGTCGTGTGACCGAACATTACATCCAATAACGCAACAAGTTCGGACCATTGCCAAATTGTTTAAACCAACTTACAAATAAAAAAAAGGAGCGACAAAGCTTCTTTTTGACAGCTAATATTGAGGACAGTCAATATAGTGGATCCGACCCCATTCTATCCCATCAGCCTCCGTGCCGCGGACCAGTTATGTCATGCTCTAAAGCTCTATATTTTTCACTTCTCTCACATCCTGCACCTATCCGGTTTTCTTGTACCTTTCCACTTCCAACATCACTGTTTCTAAACATCTAAACAGGCAAGCTCAAGCATTAATTCTGATTTTATTTGGATCTGTTTGTATCTATGGGGACTTGTGCTTGTCAATTTTAGCTACTCACGCACAAATATGGGCACAGTAAGGTTTGTGACTTGGAATGCCAATGGAACCAGTACTCAACAAAAAAGATTATAAATTTTTAACCAGATTAAAATACAGTATTACAGGCAGATGTTGTCTTTTTACAAGATATCCATAAATCTACGACAACTGCAGATGATCTTAAATCACCTGAGTTTCCTAATGGGTTTTGTGCCTGCTATATAACTCAAGACAAAGGAGAGTGGCAATATTAACACAAATTTTTTAATTTTACAGTACTAGACACAGTCACAGACCCATAGGGTAAATATTTAATAATAAAACTTTGCATAAATAACTACAAGTTGTGTATTGTCAGCATATATGGCCAAAATGTTGATGACACCTCTTTTTTTCTTGATTTTTTTCTCAGCACTGTCTGATCACTTGGATTGCTCACTTATACTTGGAGGTGACCTCAACTTTGGTCTAAATGAAGAATTAGACAGATGTAGTAGAGCAGGAACTCAGCATAGCTGGCAGTCCATAAATGTAGTTAAACAGTACATGAGTGATTATGGAATTTGTGATGCATGGTGATCTCTTCACATGAACTGTAGGGAGTATACTTTCTTCTCACATGTCCATCACCTTTTCTCTCATCTGGATTATTTTTTAGTCAGCAGCTCGTTGTTGACGGACATCCCAGACACTGAGCTACATCCTATAGAATCAGAATAAACTTAATTGTCATTACACCGAGGTACAGCGAGAACATGTATGTACAGTCATCCAAAGCATGGACGGAGTGCACAAAGCTGCTACTATAAAAAATGTGGCCCTCTTATTCTTATTCAGAATGATATTTTGCTTAGATAAGAAATGGGAAGAAAACATGAGGAGAGACAGTATAAAAAAGATCTCTCACACCTTGTCCTAGACAAGGCATGATTTGAGGCATCAGAAAAACTTACCACAGCAAAGCAACATACATAGACGTGATACATGTACATATAGCTAGTGAAGTTATTTAATTTTAAAGGGAAGTCATAGCATAGTCCAGATAAGAGGTGTTTGTTGTCATCAGCTCGGTTGAGGTTCCGTCACATGTCCACGGCCTTGGGGAAGGGAGAGGTGAGAAGACAGTCAAAGCGACTTTTTTTTTTCAAAACATGCCAGGAAGAGTTGAGATAAGCCCGTCGTCAAGGCTACAGTTTAGGTCAGGCAGAACTTGTGAATTACTGTTTCTGCCTTTTTAAGTCTTGCTGGTAAAAGTTATCCGATGGAAAGCTTCAAACAGCCGTATTGATTCCTTATGCCAAAGCCAAAGTCGAGCTTACAGCTTCTCCAAGATATTCCTACCTTCATGTGTGCTGCTAGAGAGTCCACAGTCCTGATAACAGCTTGTTCCATTCAGCTCTCTGATGAAGCTCCACATAATTCAGTCTGAGTGCTGCCAAGCTTCGACACCGCCACACAAATTTGTAAACAATCCAGTTTTCACCAGCCAAAAAGCAAAATAACCAGTTGTCATCATGAATCCAATTTGTTTCCATCAAGGTATGAAGGGTCCTCCTTACCCTGACTCCTGTCGGGAGAAATTGATCAATTTTATTGAGAAACCAGCTGATCAAGTCCTTCAAATTAGGAAGGTATAATATAGCTACAACTGTCAGTAATCATGCTCCTGTCTCTTTAACGCTAGTAAACAGACAAGTACTCCCAAAAAGTATAAACTGGAGATTTAATACATCATTGCTTGAGGATGAAGATTTTATCAACTATTTTACAGAAGAGTGGGCTTCATATCTGGAGTATAATAACTTGCCTGGAACATTAGCATATGTTCTCTGGGAGGCAGGGAAGGCAGTCATGAGAGGTAAAATAATTCTGTTATCATCACATAAGAAGAAAAAATAAAATAAATATATTCAGGAATTAGAAGAAACCATTAAATCATTAGAAGACTCTCAAGATGAAGAAATGCTGGATAAACTGTGTAAAGCAAAATTAATAATAATAATGAATTCAATTTATAACGCGCTTTTCATTAGTGAAAATCTCAAAGTGCTACACACATTGAATGCTACACACATTCATACACCGGTAGCGGCAGACTACCATGCAAGGTGCTTTCCAGTCCTACCGGGAGCAACTCAGGGTTAAGTGTCTTGCCCAAGGACACAACAACACATGGTGTAGGGAAAAGGGATTCGAACCGCCAACCTTCCGATCGGGGGACGACTGCCATTACCACTACGCCACGGCCGCCCCTTTTTAGAATTAAATGAACTTATTAACAAAAAACTCAATTCTTAATACAAAGATTTAGAATCAAAAATTTTAAACAGAGCTATAAGTCAGGTAGCTTTCTAAAAAAACAGCTAAAAATAAATAAGGAAAAAACAACTATAGTTGGTGTTAAAGACTTGACTGGGAATATAGTTTATGATCCTGAAAGAATAAACTGCGTTTTTATAAAACTTTTTACTCACCCCAGCTAAACCCATCTGATAATGAAATTGGTCAATTCCTGGATAAAATAACCCTTCCTAAATTATCAGGTAGTCGAGCAATGGAGCTGGACTCACCACTGACACCAGTGGAACTCTAGGAAGCCCTCAAAAGCATGTCCAATAAAAAGGTTCCGGGTCCAGATGGATTTCCAGCAGAGTTCTGCAAATAATTCTGGAATATCCTAGCACCACTATTTCATAAAATGCTGCAGGAAACTGATAAAAATAACAGACTTCCAGAAAATATAAACTCTGCCAACATTAGTCTCCTGTTAAAACCAGGCAAAGACCCTGCATTACTTACCAGTTATCGTCCCATTTCTCTTATCAATGTTGATCTTAAAATATTTTGTAAAGCCCTCTTCAAAAAATTGAATAAGGTAACTCCTCTCATAATACATCTTGACCAACCTGGTTTTATAAAAGGGAGGCATTCATCCACAAATTCATGCAGATTATTTAATTTAATAGATTATTCTTACAGTATAAACATTGAAACTGCAATATTCTCTCTAGATGCAGAAAAAGCCTTTGATAGAGTTAACTGGCAATTTTTTATTTGCAGCCTTGCATAAATTTGGTTTTGGAAATTATTTCATAAACTGGTTAAAAATATTACTGTATACAGTTCCCCATCAGTATACATTAGGACAAATAATCAAATATCTGCTAGCTTTCTTCTGGGGCACCAGGCAGGGATTTCCACTCTCCCCCTCACTGTTAACTATTTTCATTGAACCGCTAGCAAGCAATCAGCAATCAGGCAAACTACAGAAATTAAAGGCATAAAATGTAAGAACATAGAGCACAAAATCAGTCTATATGCTGATTATGTTTTACTCTTCCTCCAGCATTCACAAACCTCCCTCTCTCAGGTTATTAGATTTATAAACTCCTTTGAAAGAGTTTCAGATTACTCTATAATCTGGCATTGCCACCTCAGTTTTTCCTCCCCATCCTAACATCTTCCTCCACCCACTCCATCACACCACCACTCAGACAGGGCCTTGGGCTTCAGGTGCACTACTGAGCTGCGGGGATAATCCTCCATCTCCATGGTTCGTGGAGACCTGGGGCCTCATGTATCAACCGTGCGTGCGCACAAAAACCTTGCGTGCGTCACTATCCACGCAAAACCCCGTATGTATCAAAACTGAACTGAACGTGAATATGTGCGCATCCAGGTACATTTCCACGCCAGCTCCCGAGCACGCGTACGCACGTTTCTGTGGTTCTTGTTCCTTTGGCGACACTTACAGGTGATTCAGAGAAACTGAAGCCCCACAGTCTGTGGTTGACTTTAAGAGCGGCTTGAAGACCTTTCTTTTCAACCGAGCATACTCTGCCTCCTCATGATTCTACTTTTGATCTTAGCTGATACTGTTGTTGATTTTAATTGTTTTATTATTTGTTTTATTGACATTTAATTCTGTTGCACCTTGTAGCACTTTGAGATTTTCATTAATGAAAAGTGCGTTATAAATTGAATTCATTATTATTATTATTATTATTATTAACTGTTCATGATGTGAAAATGATTAATATTCCCACCAAACACACATGATAACAATTATTACATCCACATGGACGCAAATAAAGGACGCGCAAAGTTGTGCAAAAAATACATTTAACAGGAACGGATTCATTCAGCCTTACTGGAGGATATAATACATAGTGTAACACGCAGATCATTTATTTATAAACAGATATAATTTTCTGATCTATGATATGGCTTATCAGCCGTTTTTCAGGAATAATCCTTTTTCATTTTGGCACTGCGCTCTGGAGCACAACGCATGCACAACGCGTGCAGAAGCAGCGATCAAACTGTTCCCGAGCTTTCCTGAGGGAGCTGCAGGTCGATCAGGGCTGTCCAGTCCACACAAAGCCGATTCATGTCTCATCCATATGATTCCAAAGGCTGAGTGTCGCGCTTTGGAGCGCGCGCGCACCCTCACCGGTTTACACGGCAGTGGAGGTGTTTAATAATCTGCGTTTATTGTAGATTTCTCCAAAATGACACGTGAAAGTACACCATATATAACTTGTAGGAGAGTAAAAGCTTCACAGACAAACAGATGCGCACAAGGCTGCGGGGCGCGCAGCGTTTGGAGACTCCAACATCACGTCATGTCATGAAAACTCTCCACTGAGACGCACAGACCCGTTTCTTCATATCATCTATTAAATAAACAAAGATCTATGTTCAACCAAACATCTAAGTTCCTCTGTGTTTACAGTAATTATGGTAATAAACCCGTGCGCAAAGTTAATATTTTCACTCAGAATGAATGGATGAGCTGGCGCACCAAAGCAGGGTGTGCGCGCACACACAAATCCGACACACAATCACTCGTTCTTTGTGTGATAAACACATTTTATTACTATTCTTACTTAGGATTATTTTCCTCACTCATATTATATTAAATTCATTATTTTCCTGAATCTAGAAATGATTTCTGATCGCGCAGGGATCAAACAAACATGTCCTTCACACATGCAGGAAGTAATTTGCATCTGTTTAACATATGTAAATGAAGGCGTGTCAGGGGAGGTGTCTCACGTGCGCTCAGTTCCACGTTGATTGTGATGTACAAAAGGAATGTGCGTGGATTCCGGTGTACGCACAGTTTGATACATCTGGATTTTTTTGTGCGTACACACTTTTCTGGATTTGACCGTACGTCACTTTTCAGTAGGAAATCCACGCAAGTCTTTGTACATGAGGCCCCTGGGCCCCAATTTTATTATACAACCTAGACACTTACTTATAACATTCTCACAACACATGCATATATAGTGTCTGGAGTGGGCACATGGTGGCACATAGGTGGTGGGATATGTAATCATTCTCACCTCCGGGACCTGTGCCCACTCTCAAATGTAGCATGTAGACATTTAGGGTTCTGGGCAAGGGTTGGGAGTTGAATTTAGGCATACTTACCAGGGAGACACAATGAGGTTGCAGATTTTCTCTCCCCCCAAAGGTCTGCTCCAGGAGAGTGGTCCCTCCACAGTGACATAGTGCGGATGATCTGGGACCGTTTTGGTCAAGCAGAGGTGGACCTGTTTGCGACAGTGGAGTCAACCAAGGTTCCCATGGTACTCCCTTACGAGGGTGTCTGGTGCGCTGGGCCAGGACGTGCTGGCTCATCCTTGGCCAAAGGTCCTTCTATATGCCTTTCCATCCCTTTCTCTTATTTGGCCAAACCTTCACAGAGTCCTAGAAGAGGGCCACATAATGCTACTGGTGGCTCCATACTGGCCAGCACAACTGTGGTTCCCACTACTGTGGAGTCTATGTCAGGACATCCCATGGCATCTTCCGACCAGGAAGGACTTGCTGTCTCAGATGGGGGGTTGCTATGGCACCCCGATCCTCAACGTCTTCAGCTGTGGGTGTGGGCGCTACAAGAACAAGACAGCAACTGACTGGAGTTTTGAGCCCCGTCGAATGCACCATCTTATAATAATAATAATAATGTCTTTGTCTGTCATCTGTGTATGTTTCCCATACACAGACGAAATTCGTCTCTGCATTTAACCCAACCACCACCAGGTGGTGCAGTGAGCAGCCAGAAAGTGCCCGGGGAGCTGGAGAATTAGGTGTGCACTCATAGACACCCCAAGGTGTGTAGTGGCCGGGGCGCGAACCCGCGTCCTTCGGGTCCCAAGTCAAAAGCCCTGCCACTACACCATCTTGGGCACCAGGGAACCTTCTACTCATCACCAGTAAAAAAACAGGTGGTGTCTGTTTTCCCAATGGTGTTCTGATCACAATGAGGATCCAGTCTCCTGTGCAGTACCCATCATTCTGGAGTTTCTCCAGGCTCTCCTTGGTAAGGGTCACTCTCCTTCAATGCTTAAGGTCTATGTAGTGGTAATATAATCTAATCACGTCTGCATCAATGGCTGTACGGTAGGAAGCCATAATCTTGTCTCTTTCTTTCTATGTGGTGCCTGTAGGTTGCACCCGCCGACAGCTACACGAGCACCAAGTTGAGAGCTACCCTTGGTTCTCGATGCTCTGTGCCACTCTCCATTCTAGCCTTTGATGCAGGTAGACCTCAAGTGGATTTCATGTAAGACAGATTTTCTGCTGGCTATTGCCTCGGCAAAGAGGGTCGGCCAGTTGCATGCTCTTTCAGTCAGCCCCTCATGTCTCAGGTGGGGCCCTGAGGGCTCTGATGTTACTTTGTGGCCGAACATTGCTTTTGTCCCAAAGGTCTTATCTCACTCTCACCATAACCAGCCGTTAAGGCTGGCATGTTTTCAGCCTACGGCTAGCAAGGGGTCTGGCTTATTGTGCCCGGTGAGAGCACTGGATAAATACGTTGCAACTACTGCCGCTATACGATATTCAGACCAGCTGTTTGTGTGTTACGGGGGCCCTAGACTGGACTACCCTCTTTCCAAGCACTGGATTGTGTATGTAATCTGCCATGCCTATGCAACAGGACACCGTTCCCTGCCAGTCGGCGTGATGGCACACTCTACCAGGAGCGTCTCCACTTCCTGGGCTGCCCTGAGAGGGGTTCCACTGGATACAGTATGTGCTTCTGTATCGTGGGCTTCCCCAAGCACACTCACCAGATTCTACAGAGTTAACATGGTCACCCCTCATCCCCTGAGCCAGGTTCTTCTGCAAGGGTCCTCTGGGCCTTCTCAGTGAGGTATGTGCTCAGGATTTCTTGTGACATCCTTGATATTAGTCATTCAGTGCTTTCAGCACCGCCCTCTGTCTGTCAGTAGGGATGAAATAGAATGAAAGTTACGTATGTAACTACGGTTCTATGAATCCCGGATGACCGCTAGAGCTTTTCTGTCACTCAGAATCCTTGCTTATGCTAGAAGATTCTGTAGGAACAGAACGACGGATGGCAATAGGCTATATAGCCTCTTGATTGCTCATCTGTGTCACGTGTGTGACGTCGTTGGTATAAATTACTCGAACAAGCGCATGCGCGAAGGGAACATTCAGTGCTTTCAGCACCGCCCTCTGGCTGCCATCCGGGATTCATAGAACCGTAGTTACATACGTAACTTTCATTTTTTTAATAGATAAATTCTCTGCTCTGAGACCCTCCTCAATACAACTTTACACAGACCCCTCCTTACTTCTTTCATCCTCAGCTGCCTTAGAGCCTGTGACTCTTGCTGTTTTAAAGGACATTGTGGACCACATGTAGCCTTCTAATTGACCTTTGTACTGTGTTCCCTCTCAACTGTTTCAGGAGGTTTTTAACACTCTTGGTCCATTAGTTCTTGTCCTGATTAACATGCCACTGTCATCAAGCTGTTCCAGCTTCTTTTAAACTGTGGTGCAGCCTCTCATAAAGAAGAAAAACCGTGATACAACACTGCTCTTAAATTACAGACCTATTTCTAAACTGCTTTTTCTGTCAAAAATGTTAGAGAAAGTTGTTTTTAATCAACTTAAGAGGTTTTTAACTGCCAACAGCATTGGTGAAAAATTCCAGTCAGGTTTTAAATCAGGCCACAGCACAGAAACAGCCCTTTTAAGAGTTTTTAATGACCTTATTTTAACTGTTGATGCAGGAAGCTCTGCTGTTTTAGTACTTTTATGGTACATCCAGACCGAGCGCGTTTTCAACGGCAAAAAAGCGCGAAACGCCTCGAGGTTGACGCACTGGACCCAGTGGTGTTCAAACCGGAACGTGAGCGGCGGCGGCGTGGCGGCGGAGTTAGCAGAGCTTAACTTGCTAAACGTGAAAAGTTCACAATTCAAAACTTACCCGATATCCCGACTTCCTCATTGGCACTCCGCCAGGCAAGGTCCTTTTTATTTCTCCTCCATACTTGAACACGACTTTGCGGGTTATTTCCGTGTCTCACAAACAATACGTCACACAGTTGCGCAACACCCGTCCCCTCGTTACCGCGTCACATAGCTGACTCCCCTCTCTCTCCTCCCCGACTCTCCCTGATTGGTTGACAGAGCGTTGAACGGCGAAATCTTCAGCATGTTCAAGGCGTGCTGTGGAGGCTGCCGCAGGCTCACGTGCATGGAAAACGCTCAAATGCCACTTCCAAAACGCTCAACACGCACGTGACGCGACGCCCGACCCCTAGACGCTCCTGGATGCGCGTCCCCCATTGACTTTGCATGTAAACCGGACGCTCCTGCAGCTCAAAACGCGTTCGGTCTGGATGTACCATTAGACCTTTCTGCTGCCTTTGATACTGTGGACCACAACATCCTGCTGTCACGACATGAGCAGGTGGTCGGTATCAAAGGCACAGTTTTATCCTGGATTAGATCCTACCTGACTGACAGGTGTTTTTCGGTTAAATTAGGGAAATGTTCTTCATCTCCATCTCCTCTGATCTGTGGGGACCCTCAAGGGTCTATTTTAGGTCCATTGCTTTTTAATCTTTACATGGTGCCTTTGGAGTCCATTTTTAGAAAACACATCCCTTTTCACTGCTTTACTGATGATACCCAGTTATATCTTCCGATTGAGTCAGACAGGGCCACTCCACTGGATCCACTTTTGAACTGTCTAAACGACATTCATTCATTCAACCGTTGTTTAGTCAGGTAAATCTTATTGAGCCTCATGGGCTCATTTACGAAAGCGACCTGCTAAAACTAAAGAACGATGAACAGCAATGGTAGAATTTCCTTAAACCATAAACAATAGAAAACAAAAGAGAGAAAAAAACAAAAGAGAGAAATACTTTTTTTTTTTTTAACAAAGTATCAAAAAACTAGCAAAACATTATAAGGTAGATGTATAAAATCAAAGACAGGAACAAATCTGCATTGGTTTTTGCCAGGATTCCAACAGATTCTGAAAACCATTTAGAGAAGTCAAGGTCGAGAGCTTCAGATCTTTTTGTAAGATATTCCATGAAGCAGTCCTCACTGACGGAACACTGCAGGTAATCATGTCCTGAGAGCGCACACTGTAGCTGCACTCACGCAAAGACATGTAGGAGGAGATGTATGAGGGCAGCAGACCAAGAAGTGATTTAAAGATGAAAATGTACCAGTGGAAGAGTCTGCGTGAGGTTAATGATGTCCAGTTAACCAGTGAATACAGGGTGCAGTGGTGGGTACGATAATCACAGCCAGTTATGAATCTTAGTGCACCATGATAGACAACATCCAACATCTGCAGGGTGCACCATGATAGACAACATCCAACATCTGCAGGGTGCTTGTAGGAGCATTCATGTAGAGAATGTCACCGTAATCAATGGAGGGAAGGAAAGTCACAGATACAAGGCGTTTCCTAACATTCAGTGTTAGACATGATCTGTTTCTGAAAAAGAAACCCAGTTTAACTTTCAGTTTCTTCACTAGGTTTTCCACGTGGAGTTTAAAAGAGAGATGTGAATCGACCAGTATACCCAGATATTTATAGGAATCAACAAACTCAATAGGGACACCATTTGAGGATAAAATCAGAGGAGGATCTGCTGGAACCGCCTTCCTACTTGAAAAAAACATCCCTTTTGTTTTATCAGCATTTAGGACAAGTTTGAGACGGAACAAATCTGACTGGATGATGTCAAAAGCGGATTGCAGTAACTGGAAAGCCTTAGCTACTGTTTTAGCTCGGCAGTAAACAACTGTATCATCAGCATAGAAATGTAAGGATGCATCAGGGATGCAGTGACCTACATTAGCTATGTAGATTGTAAAGAGAGTTGGTCCTAAAACTGAGCCTTGTGGTACACCATTTTTAACTGTTAAATAGCTGGAAGAAGTACCGTTATGTTGAACACATTGCCTCCGATTGGAAAGATAGTTAGAAAACCAACCGATGGTGTGATCAGAGAAACCGATTTCTGAGAGCTTATGACACAGGATGTTATGATCCACAGTGTCAAAAGCTTTAGACAGGTCTAAGAAAAGTGCAGCACAATAGTCCTTAGCATCCAATGCTTCAACAACATCATTCAGAACCTTCAGAGAAGCAGTTGTTGTGCTGTGTTTTTTCCTGAAACCAGATTGATGAAGAGGTAAGATGTTAAATGAGTCCAGATAATTTTTGATCTGAGAGTTTATCAGTTTTTCTAGAACCTTGGCTAAGATGCAGAGTTTAGAGATCGGTCGATAATTGTTCAGTGAGGTGGGGTCACCTCCCTTCAGCAAAGGAAGAACAAAGGCTGTTTTCCAAGCATCCGGAATGGTGTTTTGGCTTATGGACAGATTAAAGATGTGGGTCACAGGGACTGTGATGATATGAGCAGCCAGCCTTAAGAAGTAAGGTGGAAGTTCATCTGGACCTGCAGATTTTTTTGGATCAAGATCATTTAACAGTTTATTTACCTCACTGACTGAGAACGGAGAAAAAGAGAAGGTGTGATTAACAGATGGTTGACTTGTAGGAGGGATTTGATTTGTAGAAGTTTGATTATTAGATAAAGTGGCTGATTTTCCGTTTGTAACTGTGTCAAATAATGAACTAGAAGCAACAAAATGTTTATTGAAACAGTTCAGGATCTCGTGCTTATTTGACACAGGAACAGAGTCAACAAGAAATTGTGATGGGAGGTCAGATGATTGGGGGGTGCCTGAGAGAGATTTGATGGTTTTCCAGAATTTTTTAGGATCGTTTAGATTTTTGGAGGTCTGAGATAAGAAGTAGTTACGTTTTGCGGCTTTGATGGCAGTTGTGCATTTATTCCTTAGCTGCCGAAATTTCAACCAATCAGTGTCTGAGTGTGATTTTCTTGCTGCGGCCCAAAGATGATCTCTCCAGTGCAGGAGATCAGCTAGTTCAGGAGTAAACCAGGGGCTGTCACGGCCCTTTATCCTGAACTGCCGGAAAGGAGCATTAAAGGACATTAAAGTCTGGTTAAAACTAAATTGAACACCCTTAATGTTCTTGGCCCATTGGCTTCATACAGCTGCTCCAATGTCAGGAATCTGGGAGTTATTTTTGATAGTGCTTTTAAATTAGACAATCAGACAAATGCTGTAGTTAAATCCGGTTTCTTCCAGCTAAGACTCATTGCCAAGGTGAAGTCTTGTCTCTCTTTCAGAGACCTTGAAAAGGTGATTCACGCTTTTATTACTTCTTGTTTGGATTACTGTAATTCACTGTATGTTGGTTTAGACAAATCATCTTTGCATCGTTTACAATCTGTCCAGAACGCAGCAGCTCGTCTTTTAACTTCAACTAGAAAATATGAACACATAACCCCTGTCCTGGCTTCTCTTCACTGGCTCCCTGTCCACTTCTGGTTTGATTTTAAGATTTTATTGCTTGTTTTTATAGTCTTAAAAGGTCTGGCCCCATCTTGTGATCTTATTAACATCTACACTCCAGTAAGAGCACTCTGGTCTACCAACCAGTTCCTCTTAGATGTCCCCAGATCCAAAATGAAATCCAGAGGTGATCGGGCTTTTGGGTTGTTGCTCCAAAGCTGTGGAACAGTTTACCTGAGAATTTAAAGAACGCTCAGACTGTTGACACTTTTAATTCTTTGCTCAAGACTCATCTGTATTCTTTGGCATTCATCCATGCTGAGGCTTGAGAACAAATTTTGAGCTGATTTTATTGTTATTGTATGTTGTATTTATTGTTAACTTTATTATGTTTTTAGCAGAACTAGATGCATTTTACTCTTTATTTATCTGTCTTAACTGTAAAGCACTTTGGTCAGCTTTTGTTGTTTTTATGTGCTATATAAATAAATTGACATTGACGTGCATTCATCAATTATTGCTCTATTTGCATCTACTGGGAGCCAAAGATAAATAGAAACAACAGAAAAGCCAAATGTCACTTTGTCCATGCGTTAATTTAAAGTCTGGTCGCCAAATGTTTTTAACTAGACTAATGGTCAGTGAGATTTTATTACCCAGCATTCCTCACTCTATCTCAATCTCTTCACTTGTCTTTTTTTCCTCTTCCTGTTCTCTGTCTTCCTCCTCTGCTCTAATCTCGTCCATCGTTTCATGGGTTTTTGTACCTGCTCTCAGTATTTACACAGCAGTCGTCCATCTCTCCCTCCCGCCTTGAAATCTGTTCTTATCTTTCTCGCCAAGACCTGATTCATTCCTCTGAAGCGCCTTTTTTTCTCGTCAGAAAATGAAAAAGTGCAAGAGCCGGGGGGTTGTTTTATCTCCACATGTCTGTTTTCATTTATCAATAATCCATCCTTCAATATGTTTTATGTGTCTCTGGAAGCACTTTAAAGTAATATTGAATCTTGGCTTTAGGATCTTGAGGTTTACTTTATTCACACAAGTTTTTACACAGAAATCAGCTTTTATTCATTAAATGTGTGATTTTAGAAAACAATGTGCCAGACTTGTTTGGCTCTATTAAAACATTTGAACTGTTTTTAATATAAAATACAATTTCTGTTTAATGGGAAAATGGGAGTGGTGGTGCAGAGGTTAAACGGTGAGCTTGTGATCCGAAGGTCGCCGGTTCAAGCCCCGGTACCGACAACATCAAAAATGTGGGTGGGATAAGTGAAGCAGTCACACCTGTCTCCACCCTCATCTGCCCCACTCTGGGCCCTTGAGCAAGGCCCTTAACCCACACCATCTGCTCTCCCGGGAACCCTAGATATCAGCTCTCTGCTCCACACAGAGGGCTGTGGTAGCTCGGTGGTCTGTGGTTGTGTCAGGAAGGGCATCCGGCGTAAAAACAACTGCCAAATCTTCATGCGACTAGTTCGCTGTGGCGACCCCTGACGCAGGGAGAAGCTAAAGGAGAAGAAAAAAACAATTTCTGTGTAATTAGCCATCATGTTGGGCTCTTGCTTTTTTACTTTCTGATGATCAAAAAAAAGGATTTGATTTATTTACAGTGAATCCATTTGCTTGTTTTTCATTTACTAATCAGTCATTATTTTGTTTCCAGTCCTCATCACCTTTTTATCTGCTTTTAACAAAGATGCTCCTTCTGTCTTCAGCCTGCCCGCTCAGTTTGTCAGTAGAACTTTTTGTGGCTGTTTTTCAGACAGCTTGGCTGACTGTATGGACCCAGACTGTTGTCTGCAAGTCTCCTGTCAAAACCAGATGTACTGCAAAGGCTCACCAGACCCGGCTGAGGTGCTCAGCCAGTCTCTGTCTTCTCTGGTTCCTCAGCAGGTAAGAAAAAAAACATCAATCAAGAAGAGTCCAAGTAAGAAGTTTTACTTTCAATGTGGCAGAAGCCCTGTTTGTTTTTCTGGTCTTGTTCCTTGTTCTTAGGCTTCCAGATCTTTCCATCAGCGCATTCACTTCCTAGTTGGACCTGAATCTACTCACGTCATCACTGGAGTGAGTCCATTTAATAAAAGGTAAATCACAAATAAATCTGCTAATTCTGCTAAAAGAATGAACCCAGGATTGATATTAAAACTTATTTGATCATTATAAAAAGAAAGGGAAAAAAACAACAATAAAAAACACAAATGGATAATTAAATAAATAAAAATTTGTTGTGCATAATGTCTCCATCCATCTCTTCCCTGATCTGTGTCTGGGTTGTGAGGACAACATGTTCAAATGGGACGCTCAGACATACTTTTTCTCAGCCACAATCCTTTTGATCTTCTCGCAGTGGAATGTGCCCAGAAAACGGCCGAGGGAGACACCCAGGAGGCATTCTAATCAGATGTCTGAAACACCTATTTAGATGAGGAGGAGGGGCTTCTCTTCAAGCCCCCTACAAATGGTGGAGCTCCTCCTTTATCTCTAAGGCTGAGTAATGCCGGGTACCCACCTATCTCAAAACGCTCCTGCCGCCCCCTTTTGGCCGCTTGTCACATTCCCACAAAGCCACTGAAGACCGTCTGATGACGCGCACTGGGGGGAGGCAGAGGGGAGGGGGTCTAGCTCGTTTTCCGGGTCAGTTGTTGTGTTACTGCAGCTCCGACAGTCTATGTTGAGATTAAAATGTTTTTTTATGTTTGGGGTGATCGTATGCTGGAGCGGACAGCAGCAACTGTAAAAATGCCAAGTTTCTTACCGGAGTTTGGTTCCAATTCATGGAGGCTCGATCGGGTAAGTTTAAAAAGTCCAAAAAAAGTCCCGTTGTCGTTGTGTAATCACATAGCAGAGGCTCTCCCGACTGTTTGCTGGACGCGTCGAGCCACCAGAGATCGAATTTTATGACGTTGGCGGTTCGACGTAGCTCGACGCGTAGGTTGCTTTCGGACGCGCGCGTGCGTGGAAAGGAACTGCCGCGTGCCGCCGCGCCGCTTCAATCACTCAAAACGCGTCGCTTCACGGTTCGCCACGCCTCGACGCGTCTCCGCATAGACGTTGAATGTAAACCGGCCGCTTCAGCCGCCCGACACGGGTCCGGTGGGTACCAGGCATAAGACAACCCCACAATGGAAGCTCATTTCAGCCACTGATCTCAGGGTTGTTCTTTTAGGCAAGATCCATACCATAGGTGAGGGTTAGAACAACTGACTATATTGAGAGCTTTGCCTTTTGACGCAGCTTTGACCTCAACAGACAGAAAATGTCCTCATTACTGAGGATGAGGTCCTAATCCATCAGTCCATCTGCTGCTCCATCCCTGGCAGAGGTTGCTGAGGTCAAAGAGCGAGTGGAAAAGCTTCAACCTGAGAGGGTGGAGGTTGTGGATGTTGTGAGGCTGTCAAATTGTTGTCTCTTCAGTGTCGCATGGAGGGCTAGAAGAAGTCTGTGGAGTGGCAGACCGCTGTTGTGCTCCCCATTTTAGAAAAGGGAGACCACACAGTAGCTATGTTTACATGGACATAAGTAATCGGAACAAACGGCCAATCGGAACAAAAGTGCGTCATGTAAACGCCCCGTTCGGGTTATTTTTTGTGTATTCGGCGTGATCCGACCTAATTTGTGATCAAACGAAACGGGTGGTTTACGCCGATCAATAACCCGATCAGTGTACATGTAAACACTTGATCTGTTCCTTTTATCAGACTGTGGAAACTGTCCTGACTGCGCATGTGCGCTACGCACCCCTCCCTTACGTGTTTCCTCTCATACTGCGAATAAAAAAACTAAAAGCATGTGTTGCTTGCCTGTAGCTCAATCAGGGAGTGCAGTACAACTCCATCGCCACCATTACAATCTGGCGAGGGTCCATTTTTGGTGCGTCTGTTTACTTTCGTCCCGTAAGTAACTTCTTCTTCTGTGGTTTTCATGAAAGTAACTTCCTCTTCTGTGTTTTTTTAAGGGGAGTGTACCACTCTGCGCATGTCAGACCTTCTGATCAGAATAAAAGCCTGCTGCATGTAAACGCTTGTCATGAATGAATTGTGCCCATGTAAACGGTACTATAACGGTACTAATTATGCAATCAGAGCACATTTCAATCCGGTCACATAATTTTGCCCATGTAAACATAGCTAGTGTGTTCCAGTTATTAAGGGATCACACTAGTCAGTCTCTCAAGGTGTTCCCGGGTCCTGAAAGAGAGAAGACTGTTTTGCTGAGACATCGTCTAAACATCTATATCTGAGCTACGCCTGGTGCAGATACAATGTTTTATGTCCTCTGTGGCTCAGTTTGATAATAACTCTTCAACGCAGAATAACAGAATTTGGACAGAATACCCCTTTAAACAAAACAATGAACAGTCTTGTGTCTATCTTTCCAGTTTGGTGTCAGTAATCCGAGGCCAGGTGCTGACTTCTGATGGGACCCCGCTGATTGGAGTTAACGTGACGTTTGTTCACTATCCTGACCACGGATACACCATAACACGCACTGATGGCATGTGTGTACTCATCTTCCTTTATTTCTGTATTGCTTTAAATAATTTATTTTACATTTTTGAATACTTTTACCTGAGCTCACCTTAATCTTCACCCTAACCTAAATCTTTGGCCCTAACCACACATCAAGTTGTGAAATCAAGCCAATGAACCAAAGAAGCACCTGCAGAGTATGGACCCTTCAGACTGAAATTATTAAAAAGTCTGCATTGTTCATAGTTTGGGGGTAGCGTTGGCTGAGTGATTAGAGCAGTCATCCTGCAATGGTAGAGTTGGGGGTTCAAGTCTACTAGCAGTCACATGTTTAACCCTTAGATGCATAAGTGGGGTCAAAAATGACCCCGAGGGTTGTTATTCTTCAAAAACTCTGAAACTAAAAGTTTTTACTCTTCCATATTCCAGGTATTCCTCATAAAACATGTTTGTGACTTCAAGCCATTTGAATTTTTTTAAATGTTTTTATACATTTTCAGAAATTGCAGTTTTTGTGTCACTACCCCAGTTTTTCATGAGTGGGGTCAAAAATGACCCCAAGCATTTCCTATAGAATCTCAAGGGTTTTCTTTGGGAACCTTTGATTCTTACCAACTGTGACTGTCAAGATACATTTTCTGTCTCATTTACACATCTGATACCTGCAGTCTCACCACTAGGAGGTCAGTTTGACACAGCAGCATACAAAGTACATGTATTATCTGCATTTACCAACTCCATGACTTTACTGTGATAGAATATCATGTTGGTCAACAAAGTAGACACTCAGCTAACTACAACATAATGTTAGTACTTACCGTAAGCTAGCTAACATTACACTAGTTTAGTAAGCCAGCTGATATTACTGCATTTGTTGTGTAGAGACTCATTGTATTCATAATTCCTTGTAACAAATGCAAACCCGTTAGGTAACCTATTATATATTATTATATATATTATATATAAATTATTTTAAAAATCTGTATGCCTCTTTTAACACCAAGCCACAATTTACTGAGAAGTCGGTCAGGGCCTGCACCTGGGTTTAGCACCATCTCTCCAATAGATGCATGAAAGCAGTTTATCACTGAGAGTATATTAGAAGAGTAGCACGGTGGTGCAACTGGTAGAGCTGCTGCCTCTCAGCAAGCAGGTCCCTGGTTCAAATCTGCGTGCCTTTCTGGGTGGAGTTTGCATGTTCTCTCCGTGCATGCGTGGGTTCCCTCCGGGTACTCCGGTTTCCTCCCACAGACTAAAAACATGCATGTTTGGCTGATTGGTAACTCTAAATTGACCCTAAGTGTGAGTGAGAGAGTGAATGGTTGTTTGTCTCTATGTGGCCCTGTGATAGACTTGCAACCCGTCCAGTGTGTACACTGCCCCTCGCACAGTGATTGCTGGACATGGGCACCGGCGACCCCCGTGACCCAAAAATGAAAGAAGCGGGTAAAAGATAATGGATGGATGGATAGTATATTAGAAGAGATGTTGACATGAACAAACATGGAGGGAAGAAAAGTCACAATAAGCAGAGGAAAAGAGTGGAAAAATCTAAGCAAAGAGGAGCTCATGGCCTTCATTGGAGTGACCATTCTTGCACGAAGTGAGAAGAACTGGAATGTACCAATGTGTGTGCTCTTTGGAAGTTTTCTACACAACCCAAGGTACCCTGAACCTACCAACTGACATCACTGAAGCAACTGGAAGATGTGGAGTGACAAAAGTTGCAAACAAGTAACAGGAGAGAGGCACAGAGGGCCAACAGAAGAGAAAGAGTTGCCAGATGTGTCCAAGAAACAGACTGCAAAGCCACCAATTGGTGCAGGAAATGCAGTACTACAGTGTGCAATGGTCACAGCAAAAAGCAAAAATTTTGTGACAACTGCGCACAGTGAATAGAGAAAAAGATGTTTGTGTGGGCAGTGGGCACATGTGAGTGTACAGTGTTCTGGTCGTTTGTTGATTCTCTTTTTTGTCCTTCAGAGAGATGGACATTCTAGCAATAATTTTTGAAGATTTTTGATGTTATTTCATGTGAAAAAATGTTATAAAAAGTTATGAATAACCATATTAAATGTCAAATCAGTCTTTTGTTGACCCAAATATAATAAATATAACTACCTTTAACCAAAATTAAAGACATCATTTAAATTCATTGCAAAAACACATTGATTCTAATTGGGGTCATTTTTGACCCCACTCATGGAAGAATGTAGGTATTGATCGTTCATGCATCCTAGGGTTAAGTGTCCCTGGGCAATGCACTGAACCCCTCATTGCCTCTGATGTGTGTCCCATCAGTGTATGAATGTGATTTAAAGCTCTGATTAGTCTTTATAAAGATCTAGTAGAGTGCTGTATGAATGGGTAAATGAGGACACGGATTGTGTTGTAAAGAGCTTTGAGTGTCTTGATAAGATAGAAAGGCACTATGTGCATGTACAGTCCATTAACCATTTAGACATTATTATTATTATAAATATTCTAAAGCAGAGCACTTTATCATAATATTACAGGATTACACTGAGAAATAGCCATAAATAGCTAAAGTTTGAAATAAATAAAGACAGAGTTTGACAGAATTTGCATTAAAAAAACTGTGATTCTTGGTCCTTAAGATAAAACACAAACCAGCACTGGTCAGTCTAGGGCTGGGTACCTTTAAAAAAAATTGGTATCTGTACCAGTACCTTCACTTTGGTGTCGGTTCCTGGACTGTACTTTTTTCGGTACAAATTTTATAATTAACATCAATTCTAACAAGAAGAAAATTATGTTACACATTACAGTACAAATGTTTATTTATTTTTTTTAACTTTGGTATTTTTTCATTCCAAGCAGTTTTCTTATATAAAAATAAATAATTTCCAGGTCAAAAGAACAGTTGCAAACCAGTGACACGTCAGTGTCTAATGCTCACTGTTACACACTGAGGACCTTTTCACTTAGCAGTTTTTCTTCAGAAAAATCAACATATCTGCTTTCTCTGGACACAGACAAGCCCGCTGGCTCATGGTGTCTCCAGCAGTAGAAAATGTTCACTCTGAGGGTGTGGATGATGCTTGTTGCACACAGATACCTGGTTGTCAGTTTGATAGCATTGGCATAGTGTCCCTCACATTCCACAAGCAGGCCACTGGATTCACTGAGGTTAGGGTTGATGGCAGATTTCTGTACACTGCAGGTCTTATTGCTCAATTCCGATTTAAAAAAAAATCTGATCTTTTGGTGTGAACGTTCACACTACATTTTAAATGTGACCTGCATCAGACCTGCATGACTCCAGTGTGAACGATCTACACTGCAGAATCGACCCGCATGCGCAGAAGAAAACGTGTCTCAGAACGTGACGTGACATGCAGGCAGCGAGTTGCTTGTTTGGGCTTGTTTTCATGGGGCTGGTCGCTTGTTTTTGTTGCGAGATCTGGCAACACTGCTGACGCATCACCCTGTGTTTGCGGAAGTAAACGTGAGCGCGCGCAACAGTTTTCAGTGTGTGTTTGGTAATTTTGAAGTTGTTGGGTCGAAATTTTTTGTGATGGCGATTTTTGGAGCTGTGGCTGCTACCTCTGTTCAGAGTGGTGTGTGACGTCGGTCTCACATTACTGCAAGTACAGAGAGCTTGTCCCCCCCCCTTGCCCCCACCCCGCTCTGAGCTACGTGTCCCCTCTGTCTGTACAAACACGCGCGGGCTCAATCAAATGAGCCGCACAGTTCTGCAAAAGTCAGATGTGAGTCACATGAGCGTTCACACTGCAGTCGCTTTGAAAACATCAGATATATATCCGATTTAAAACCACATGGGTGGAACCAAGATGACGGCACGTGCAAACGCCGCGGCTTCTCTCTCTCCCAACAACACGGCGTTTTCGTCTGTCTTGTTCTACATGCTGCAATGTGCCGGCACGTCTTCGTCATGTCTACGTGTCCAAGAACGCAAGTATAGCCGTGAGTTCCTGCTTGATGTCGGAAAAACCGCTCATTTGGAAATAAGCAACGAGCTCGATGATAAGCTACGTGACTGCAGCCTGCTCTGGAAGCCAGCACCGAGCCTCCCTTCATCGCGCCCGCAGTGGAAGCGCCACAAGCGGCGTGACAGGAAGCAGAAGCGGGGTAAGCGCGGAGGTATCGGAGCTAGGCTAGCAGCTAGCCCACACAAGCCGGCTATTCCATCCATGGTTTTGGCTAACGTGCGCTCCTTGGACAACAAATTGGATTATATACGCCTGCTACGAACGACACAAAAGACTGTGAGAGACTGTTGTGTGTTTGTATTAACGGAAACGTGGCTTAATAACAACGTTCCGGACCATGCTATCCAGCTCGAGAGGCTAACATGCTACAGAGCGGACCGTGCTCTCATCAAGGGAGGTAAGACACGCGGAGGGGGGCTCTGTGTTTACATCAACAACGCATGGTGTCTGGATGCTTCTGTGGTCTACAAACATTGCTCACCTTTAGTGGAGTTTATGACTATTAAATGCAGACTGTTCTATTTACTGAGGGAATTTACAGCTGTTATGATCGTTGCTGTATATATTCCTCCAAGCTCCAACAGCAAAGTTAGAGGTGAGGCACTGAATGAACTGTATCTGCCCATCAGTGAGCAGCAAACCGCACACCCTGATGCTTTTCTCATCATGGCTGGTGATTTCAACCAAGCAGATTTAAAGTGTGTATTTTCAAAAACATACAGAAACAGAAACTTCCCAACAAGAGGCAGAAATACACTGGACCAAGTTTACACCACCATGAAAGCAGCTTACAAGGCCCTCCCCCTCCCCAACATCGGTGTTTCTGACCATATCTGTGTTATGCTAAAGCCAGCATACAGACCACTGGTGAAAGTCACAAAACCAGTTCGCAAGCAGATACGAGTGTGGCCAGAGGGGTCTTCAGAGGCACTCCAGGACTGTTTTGACACCACAGATTGGAGTATGTTCAAAGAAGCTGCTACCACAAACAACAACACATGTCTCCAGGAGTACTCAGACACTGTATGTTCATACATCACCAAGTGCATTGATGATGTAACCAACCTCAAAACCATCACTGTTCGGGCTAATCAGAAGCCATGGCTGACAGCTGAGGTTTACAGACTCCTGAAAGCCAGGAATGCTGCCTTCAAAGCGGGAGATCAGGTGGGCCTGAGGGCAGCCAGAAACAACCTGGCCCGGGGCATCAGAAAGGCCAAGAAGCAGTATTCCAGGAAAATAGCTCACCGTTTCAAGGACAGCAAGGATACAAGGGAATACAGACCATCACAAACTACAAACTACAGGTAGTCCCCGACTTACGAGCGAGTTCCGTCCCTAGGGGGCGCTCGTATGTCAAAAATTCGTAAGTAGGATCACATAGTAAAAAAAAAAAAAAAATTTTTTTTTTTTTTTTTTTTTTTTTTTTTATAAATGAATACATGTACAGTACTGGACAGTCACCAAGCACTTAGCCTATCCTAACACAGTTTTTAAAGATGAAGGAATAAGTTGAATTGTCTCCCTTTCACATAAAGGGAGCAAGCTCCCTATGGAGCCTGCAGGGAGGAGGGAGACAATTCAACTGACTCCTTCATCTTTAAAAACTGTGTTAGGATAGGCTAAGTGCTTGGTGACTGTACAGTACTGTACATTTATCTATTTATTAAAAATATACAGTATATACAGTATTTTTATTTTTTTTGTTTTTTATTTATAAATAGATAAATGTACAGTACTGTACAGTCACCAAGCACTTAGCCTATCCTAACACAGTTTTTAAAGATGAAGGAGTCAGTTGAATTGTCTCCCTCCTCCCTGCAGGCTCCATAGGGAGCTTGCTCCCTTTATGTGAAAGGCAGACAATTCAACTTATTCCTTCATCTTTAAAAACTGTGTTAGGATAGGCTAAGTGATTGGTGACTGTCCCAGTACTGTACATGTATTCATTTATAAAAAAAAAATTAAAAAAAGTAAAAAAAAAAAAAATTTATTATTATTATTATTTTTTTTTTATGAGATGCATGCTCTTAAGTCCGGGACCTCGTAAGTCAGAGCGCTCGTAAGTCGGGGACTACCTGTATCCCCACAGACCTGTGACAGCACAACCTCTACGCTGAATGAACTGAATGACTTATTTGCTCGGTTTGAGGCATGTAAAAGCACACCTGCACAAAAACTCACCCCCTCTCCCGATGACCAGGTGCTGGCGCTGTCCTCAGACAGCGTGAGGCGATCATTCATCAAGATCAACGCCCGGAAAGCTTCTGGTCCTGACAACATACCTGGTCGTGTGCTGAAGGACTGTGCAGGGAACTCGCAGCGGTCTTCACGGACATCTTTAACATCTCACTGAGTCAGGCCATCGTCCCCACCTGTTTCAAAGCCACCACCATCATCCCTGTCCCAAAGAAGGCAACGCCCTCCTGCCTCAATGACTATCGTCCAGTAGCACTCACCCCCATCCTGATGAAGTGCTTCGAACGGCTAGTCATGAAAAGCATCACATCTGTCCTCCCTGCCTCCCTGGATCCCTTCCAATTTGCATATTGGCCTAATCGCTCAACCGACGATGCCATCTCCTCTGCCCTCCACACAGCTCTCACACACGAAAGACTCCTATGTCAGAATGCTGTTCATCGACTTCAGCTCAGCTCACTCAGAAAGCCCTCTGCATGTTAGGTGATCCCACACACCCACTACACAGCTGCTTCAGCCTGTTACCTTCAGGGAGGAGACTGAGGAGTCTCCAGGCTCAAACCAGCAGACTAAATGACAGCTCTGTTCATCAGGCAGTCAGAATGCTAAACTCTCTGCCTGCTCTGCCCTCCCTTTCACTTGTACTGCCTTAACACAAAAAACTTCCTCACACATTACCACACAACACAAATATTTTAACACTAGACTCTGTGTCATCAAAACGAGTTATTCACTCAACTCACGGTCATTTGCTCATTCAGTTTGCACTACTTCTTATATTTGCACTAATGTTTGCATTACATTACTTCCTATAGTCATACTACTGTTTACATTCACTGTTTACATTTATTACTACTGTTTACACTACTTTTTATATCTACACTTCTGCTGATATATATATATATATATATATATATATATATATATATATATATATATATATATATATATATATGAAGGAAACATGAGGGAGACCATATATTGTGTCTTTAAACACATATAGTGCCACCCAGATGTAACTAAAGGATTTTAACAGGGGTCAGTATTAAGCTGACCTCTTTATCCTTAATTAACTTACTTATTCAGATTGAATAGTAATTTCACGGATTCTTTTCTTTTTCAGTTTACCCAATATTTCTGTGATCTTTATGATGGATAAATAAACAGAGCTATAGAGTGACAATGGACATTGACTTAGTTTGGTATGCCAGGCGACACTACCATTTATTTAAAATAAATCAACTAAAATCAACACCATTACACTTGATTGATATGATTTCACTTTCTTTCAAATTAATACGTCAGCACACTTAAATTTAACACAACAGACTTCAATATTGGATGTTAACATATTTAGTCTGTGGGCTCTTCAGCTTAAAATAGTTTCCAGCTTAGATTGAGAGAAAAAGATAGGAGGAAGATGGGAGATGGTTTAAAGGAAATTATCTTGAGCATGATACCAAAAGTGACACTTCCATCCGACTTCTGCTAAAATCCAGGTACGTTTTGTAAACAGCTCTTTACCTTTCGACGACGAGTCTGATAAAGAAATGACACCAGCCTTCAGATGCACAGAGTCCTTTAGTCCCAGCACGTCCAAAGCTGGTTCTAGTTTACGTTTCAACGTCTCCTGGTTTCGCTTGGTCATCAGAGAATATGTCAGCTTCAGGCCTCTGACTTCAAGATAAACTTATTCCAGGAAGGAATAAACAAAGTTTTGAGCTTACGCTCGTTCGAAGTGGATTCATAACGGCATGTTATACAATCCTTAGCTGAATGACTGTCCTTGGCGGGTGACAGGCATTCATTCAGCTCTTTGGGAAAGGTTCACATCTCTTTGAAGTTCCCAGAAACTCATCAGGAACTTTCTCGTTCCTTCCAAACTCTGAAGCGTTTCAGCAAAACTTAGGACTTAAAGCAGGATCAATCGAGGAGTTCACTTGTCTTATCGCGACCCAAGGTTACAGCCAGCAGCAGAGGGAAATGTTTAGGAACAGACAGAGAAAGCTGGAGCCCTGCTCATGAAAACAACGGATTAGCTGTCTTCTGACTTTCTAAACAAAACCGTCCGGTCTCTCTGACCCGAGACTTCACCTTTAACACAGCAGTGAACACAGTTTAACTCTTACAGAATAACACAGCTTAAAAGCACACATCATGAGAATGACAAAAGTTATTCTTTTGATCACATCAGCCTAAAATCAAAGATAGAAATAGTCTCTTTTAGTGACTATGTTCTCAGATTACAGCTACTGGAATGATTTTGTGGTAAATGTCTTGCTTTACTGAGAGGTCAGTAAAGGTCATCTCTGGAACAGTTCAAAAGCACACAAGTGTATCAAAGTGGACACGCCCATGTCCATTACATCTCCCCCCTTTTGGAAGTCATCGCCAGTCCTTGGGGATGAGGTCCAACACGAAAGGAAACCTTGAACTGTCTCTGATCTTGAAGTAATCCAGCAAGTGGAAAAGAAAAATCAAAAATTATGATCCCATAAAGTTTTCGGAAATTCCATACTGTTTGTAGGTAATCCCATAGCGGAAAGCTTGTAATCCCTTGGAAAACTGAGTCTGTTAACTCTTGGAAAACAAAGTCTGTGATCCTTTGGAAAACAAAGTCTTATAATCCACAGCGGTAATTCCACAGCAGTAATTCCACAACGATTAGAGTTGGCGATTGATCAGCAACAATTGTTTTCATAATCAGCATGTAGAGGGGATCCCTCGATTGACGCAGAGGAGGCGACCCTTGGACGAAGGTTGAAGACCAAGCGTTGGAGCTGCAGGTCCCCACATCGAAGGTTGTTGGCTGGTTGGTTTCCAGTCAGTGCCACTCTGGTTCTATGTGTCATGCAATTATGTGGTTTTTTAGGTGGGCTTATGATTGGGATTTTACATTAGGCCCTACCTATATGCACCTGGTATGTAAGCTATCATGGTTTAGATCAGCTACAATTACCAATTAAGGGGTGGATCAATTCTGTAAAATTAGATATAGGGATCTGTACCTATAAAATTTTGGAGGGCTTCTGTAACGAAGGCCTCTAATTCCAAACTATTCCTCCATTCATTACTTAGTTTAGGTTAAACTAAAATAGAAAAATGAAATATAGTTTGATCTAAATGTCTGTTGTCTTTTAGACGAACGACGTAGGATTTGGTATTCCTAATAAATTTTGAAGTCTATGGCGAGACTCATCAAAATGAATAGATAATCTAGAATAGAAACGATCGAATCGGTTCAATTTAGAAATTGTGAGACCAGTGTAGTTTATGGTACCTTGAGTAGCTTTAAACTACATTGACTCTTCAACGATTGAGATTTAACAAAACGAACTGTATGTTGGCATAGTTAAATCCATATCATTCATTAACCAATGTTAATACAAAACCTTTTTGGCTGGGAGTGTTCAGAACCAAACAATATCTCAACTAACGACAACAGTAATGACTAAACAACAAGGAAACAACGTTTCACTGCTTCGACACACTCTTGTCGTCAGATTCCAATGTGCAACACACAAGAAAAACAGGTCTCAACTTTATGACCGAGGTCAAATTAAATCTCGTGGATTTAAACGGTTGTTAAGGTTAGTTTTTTGTTGTGGGTTTAGGCTTAGCGTTTCTAAGTTCAAATTGGACAATGCGACTTATAGGGTGGGAAATATGGTAGTTTAAACCTGATTAGTTTATTTACTAACTTGTGTTTGGACGACCTTATTATCCCATGAAGTCGGTGTGTTTGTGAGATCTTTGTCTTTTGTGGAGTCATTGAACGCCTTGTAAGGTTTGATCTGATTTCGATGTACCCATTTAGCAATTGGCTCTTTGCGGCCTTTGCTGATTTTGATTTCGTAGACGACTGAGGACACTTTGTCTGTTATCAGATGAGGTCCAGTCCACCTGGGCATTAGTTTGCGGGCGAGAGTTCCGGTCTCGGACCCTCCTTTCCCGGTTGCTGGGGCGAACGTATAGTACCAGACTCTGTCTCCCACTTGGAGTTCATTGTGAGAGGCCTTTTGGTCGTAGTACGCCTTACGTCCTTCAGCAGATTTTTCCAGGTTTTTCTGGGCGAAAGCAAAAGTGTTTCTGAGGTGTACATTCAAATCTTTCATGTATTGTTGTGTGGTGTAGGCTGTCGCCATGGCGGCGTCGCCTGGTTGGTACAACAGGTGTAGAGGGAGAGTCATTTGTCGACCGGTCATCATCTCGAAGGGAGAGATGCCAGTTGATGTGTGTGGAGTGGCTCTTATGGCC
>JBBPBX010040437.1:0-13603 GCA_038048925.1 Garcialebias charrua
GATGGTCTGTTTTTTGAAGATGCCTGTTTGAGAGGAGCGATGGAGTCCAAGATCGTTGTGCAGGTGTGATGGAAGGAGCTGATGAAGTCCTCAGGATGTAGAGATGGGTTCAGGCTGACAGCAGAGCAAAATTCAGTGCTCTTAAAGGCATCAGTAAACTCATTTGGAGTTAATGGGTTGATGGAGCGGCAGAAACGTGCTGGGAGAATAGCCTTTGGTGCAGGAGTGGTGAAAAATTCAAATAATATGGGAAAATGGTCTGAGATACAGGTGTCCAGGATCTCCACAGCAGGTATTTGAAGGCCGTGGGAGATAATTAAATCCAGTGTATGACCCAGGGTGTGTGTGGCCCCCGAGATCGACTGTGACAGGTTAAAAGAGTCCAGGAGGTTCTGAAACTCACATCCAAGCTGATTACTTGGGCAGCAGGTGTGCACGTTGAAGTCTCCACAGAAAAGCCAAGAGTCAAACTTTGGTAGCAAGTCCGCCAGTAGTTCTGAAAACTCACTGACAAAGTTTTTATTGTATTGTGGGGGCCTATAAAAAACGCCACACAAAATAGGTTTAGCAGATTCCAGCACAAAAAACATGCTTTCAAAACTGGAATAGTTTTTCTGAGGCAACAAACGGTACTTGAATGCATCACTGAACACAGCAGCCAGGCCCCCTCCCTTTCCAGCCCCACGCGGAGCGCTCAGGTGGGAGTAGCCATTTGGGAGGAGTTCAGAGAAGGAGCTGTTGTCTCCTATTTTCTGCCAGGTTTCAGTAATCAGAAACAGATCCAGACGATGAGTTGAGATCAAATCACTTAATATAAAAGTTTTATTAGTAATTGATCTGGCGTTAAACAATGCTGCACGTACTGGAACGCTGCCAGTTACGTCACTCTCAGCTCGAGCAAGCGGGCGGAGGTGTTGTTTAACGCTGCCTCGCTTCACTGTTTTCCACACCGGGGGGCAAGATGGATACTGGTCGCTGGCGACATGATTGATAGCAACAAGGCTTCTGTGGCGACGAGCGAAGGAACGGCGGACATCAAAGACGCTGAATTCAGGAGGTAAGTCAGCCGTCGGCGTGTTGTGAGACGAGAGATACTTTTTAAATCTCACCAGGACGCCTGCCCTCGTTCCGCGTCTTCTGCGCCGCTTGTTGCGTGGCAGCGTGGTCGCGTTGCGTTGTAGGTAGGCTGGGATCGAAGCCAGGAACGGTGGTGGTGGAGGAGGCTTGAAATGTCCATATTCGCCAGTAGCCGGTGTGTTGATCAGCGAGTCCCGGAGACTTAGAAGAGTTGAACGATCATAGACCAGGAGCGAGGATGCATCGTCGATGAAAAGAAGGCAGAACACGAACAACAGTAAAAAGTTCAGGAGACGAGTTAGACAGCAGCCCGTGACAATAGGCGCCATCTTGGATCTATTAAAAAATATGATCAATATGATCTTGATTATTGTCAAATTTAAGAAGAAATGTTTAATATGTTTTGCGTGTAGTACCTGTTTTCAAACATCGGATGGCAGTATAAGACTGTTTGAACTGAAGGATGGATAGTGAGGGAGCGAGCAGTATCTCTTTAAGAAAAATGGGAGTGAGGCCCCTTGACATGACATGGGTTGTCTCTCTTCAGTTCTCAAAATGGCGGACGCTCTGTGTGGTTTGAGCTCTTTAGCATTTTTCACACAAAGCTTTTAATAAAATTTTAAAAAATCAGTAAACAAATTCTCAGCTGCTTTTTTTTTTTTTTTTACAGAGAAAAACAACTTTTTACACGAAAGCACGGGTTTCAACCGTGAATTTTGGAGTTTCAACAAGACCGATATTTTTTTCCCCCGAGGTTAGCTTAGCTGCTTTTAACGATCCAAATACGCGATTTTGGACGATTAAAACTAAAGGGAAAAGAGAAAGGGAGGGGTCAGTGAAGATCACTGGAGTTGAACCTTTTGTCATCCAGTGTCTTCAGTAGAAAGAGACACGAAGAAATGATAAAACCAATAAATGAAAATGAGGTTGATCATTTTCATTTATCATACAATTAATTGATTTATTGTTTATCGCAACAGGCCTAAGCTGTAGAGTTAAATTCATTACTAAAATCTAAAATTTCTCTCCGTATTCAAATAAAATCGAGTGTTCAGACAGTGAAATCCCTCCTGAGTCAGACAGTGGTATTGATGGGGGTGGTTCAGGGCTGAATCCTCGGCCTCCTTACATTCCCATTACACCTCCACTCTCTGTCACTCAGTCCTGGGCTTGGAGTCTCAAGGAGAAGGTCTTGGTCTGATCAGCCTCCAGAAGGATGGAGGAAGAGTTTCATTTATGGTTCTGAAGCTGAAGGTTCTCAGGTGAACAAACACGAGCCGGGTCATAATTTTAACTTTTTACTTTGCAGCATGGCAGAGACCAACAGACAGAGGAAAAGAGGGAGGAAAGGAAATGTGATGAAAGCAGAATTTAAGTTTTAGAGTTTGTTTTCCTGTACAGAAATGTACCAAAGAGACAAAGTACAAAAACCTGAGGAGTCCTGAACTATTTGTGGGCTCAGGTGGTAAAACAGGAATAAGAAACCTGGCTTCAGTTCTCTGCATGTTCATCAAACAGAATTCATATTAAAAACTCACTTTGGGGTGTGGTCGTGAGATGGAGTGAGTCGCACTTGCCAGTGCTCCGGGTAAAATTTATTTTTTAGTACCACCAAGCCCTCTATATGTAATATTTTTTGCCTATCATCACGCACACAACTTCTATCAAGCATCTCTTTTGAAGATTTTAAATTAAAAATGTCTCAAAAGTCGACAAGATCCAAGAAAGACGCTGAGAAGGATGACGCTGGCCTAACCCTCGAGGCAATTACCTCGCTGCTGGAGGAACACCGCGCTGCGCTGTCAGCTGAGTTTAAACAAACTTTTCACCAGCTGGATCTCAAATTGGACCAGACTCGGCTCGCGGTGGAGGAACACGGCCAGCGTGTGTCATCACTGGAACTTGTCACTAACGACCTGAGCCAGCGCATGTCGGAGGTGGAAAACACCTGCTCAACTCTGCAGGAGGAAAACACCAGACTAAGATCTAAACTGGCGGATTTAGAAAATCGAAGCAGACGGCAGAATATTCGTGTGCTGGGTTTACCGGAATCTATTGAAAGCGGACGTCCCACAGACTTCTTTTCCAACCTGCTGTGCGACATCTTCGGGCGTGACACGCTTCCTTCTCCACCCGAACTGGACCGGGCCCATCGAACCCTCGCTCCGAAACCCGCCTCGGACCAGCGGCCGCGCCCGGTTATCCTGCGAGTGCACCGGGTCCAGGTGAAGGAGCTCATGATCCGAGAGGCTCGACGCAGAGGCAGGCTTGAATACCAGGGTAAACCGGTGCGGATCGTGGAAGACTACAGCCCAGAAGTCCTCAACCAGCGAGTGGAATATAAGGACGTGATGTCCGCACTGTATTCTTTGGGTCTAAAACCTGCTCTGCTTTTTCCTGCTCGACTTCGCGTGACTTTACCTGATGGAAACAGAAAGTGGCTGGGCTCGGTCGAAGAGGCGCAGAAGTTCAGTGACACCTTTCAAGCTTCACAGCGCAAGTAATATTTAAACTTTTCTTCTAACTGATGAACAATGTACGGAAGCGTATTGCTGACACCAATGCGCTGTTCCCGCACTGGCTTTGTTTCTGTTTACACTAAACTTTTCTTTACATGAGGTGAGGAACAGATGAGCAGGACTCTGCACATACTCTGATTATCTGAGACTTTTTTAGTTGCAGCTTTTTTTGAACTATTAACATTTTTGAAATGAAACATTTTTCCTTTTCTCGTTTACCTGTTGACTATTTTGAGCTGAATCTTGGGTTAGTCCTGGATTGATTGATAATTAATTTGAGATTGGGATTAATTTAACTTTACGTTTGTATATGTGTGCGTGATTACCGGTACATGTGTATACATTTTTTGGCCTTGCATACTTTAAACTAGTTTGTGAGGTGCTTATAAAAAATTTTTTTTTTTTTTTTTTTTTTTTAGGCATTAGGTATTTAGGCACATAAATAATTGAAGTAGGCCTATCCAGGTATAAAAATGGGTGAAATATATAATGTTTTTAATATATTATTTTGAACTATTAACATTTTTCCTCTTCTTGTTTACCTGTTGACTATCTTGAATTGAATCTTGAATTGGTCTTGGACTGATTGAAGATTTAATTTAGGATTAGGATTAATTTAACCTTGTTTATATGTGTATGCGTGATCACACATCTATGTGTACATTTTTGGCCTTGCATGAGGTGCTTATACTTTTTTTTTTCCTCTGATGATACTGGAGCACTAGTTTAAAAGTTAGACAGGAGACTTATTTTTAATTTCTATGGAGCTTGCTGCTTCTGTCTGTTGCAGCTGTCCAGGGTGGGAAAGGGAGGGGGGTGGGGGGTCCATCACTGCCATTAATTTATATTTTCTTTCACTTTGCCAAGAACTGCACAGCCATCAACACATTAGACTGTATTACCTACCTTTCTTATACAAATTATTAGTAATATGAGTGGTCAGTTGGTGTTGTCAAGCTGGAACGTCAAAGGTTTGAACCACCCCGTCAAGAGAAGGAAGGTGCTCTCTCATTTAAAACAGTTAAATACAGGCATTGCTTTCCTGCAGGAGACTCACATTAGAAGTGACGATAGCAAACGATTACTGCAAACATGGCACGGGCAGAGTTTCCATTCCTCATTTCGAGCAAAGGCTCGGGGCGTCTCGATCCTCATCAGTCAAGACATTTCATTTGAACCTTTTCAAGTTAACTCAGATAAATATGGTCGTTTTGTGATTGTTTCCGGTAAATTGTACAACACACCAGTAGTGCTAGTTAACGTTTATGCCCCAAATACGGATGATGTTGGTTTCTTTGAGAAATTATTTTCACTGCTCCCGGACCTAAACACATACTCATTGATACTCAGTGGTGACCTGAATTGCTGGTTGGACCCAGTTTTGGACAGATCCTCTACAAACCCTGCCACAGCCAGCAGGTCGTCCCACACTATTCGTGCCTTTCTATCTAAGTATGGCCTGTGCGATGTATGGCGTTTTTTACACCCAGCTGAGAGAGAATATTCTTTTTTTTCTCATGTTCATCATTCATACTCGAGGATCGATTACTTTTTCATGGACAACAAACTTCTTCCCTCTGTCCGTGGCTGTGACTACCACAGTATTGTCATCTCAGACCATGCACCTGTCACTCTGTCTTTGTCCCTCCCTGACATTCCTATAAGGAGTAGACAGTGGAGATTCAATTCAACGTTACTGTCAAACAATGATTTTGTTACATTTATAGAAAAAGAAATAACCTTCTTTCTATCCATAAACAGAACTCCTGGGATCCCATTGTCAACCGTTTGGGATACCCTTAAGGCCTATCTTAGGGGACAAATCATTTCATATACCGCCCGGCTGAGGCAAAAATCTCAAAAAGAAAGAACTGATTTAGCCCAGCAGATAAAAGAAATTGATCAACAATATGCTCAAAACAAATGCCCTAATCTGTACAAAAAAAAAGTAGAACTCAAAACTAAGTTTGATTTATTGTCTACATACTCAATAGAACAATCACTTTTGAAAAGTAAATCATCATTTTACATACATGGAGAAAAGTCAGGAAAACTACTGGCAAATCAGTTGAAGGGTGCCATGGCTAAACAAATCATCCCTAAGATCCAATTAGAGAACGGCACCACAACTCTAGATCATTTACAAATTAACAGAGCATTTAAGGACTTTTATTCCCATTTATATACTTCAGAATCCCATACCAACAAGAATTTATCTTCTCAGTTTTTCGAAAAGACCAACATGCCAAAACTCACACCCAACCTGAAAGATGCACTGGAGATCCCAATATCCCTGACAGAAATTGTGTCAGCTGTATCGGTAATGCAGTCTGGCAAATGTCCGGGTCCTGACGGCTTCCCTGCTGAATTTTTTAAGAAATTTTCTTCATTACTTTCCCCACTCCTACACTCGGTTCTCTTAGAGTCATTTGACCAAGGATCCCTTCCGAAATCTTTTTTAGAGGCCTGCATTACCCTCATTGCAAAGAAAGGAAAAGACCCAACTCACTGTTCCTCTTATCGACCAATCTCCCTTTTAAATACAGACGCCAAAATTTTAGCCAAAGTTCTTGCTCAAAGGTTGGAAAAGATCCTTCCTTTGATCATATCAAAAGACCAGACTGGATTCATTAAAGGCAGGCACTCCTTTTTTAATGTCAGACGCCTTTTTGACATTATTTATTCTCCTTCGGATACTGTTCCTGAGTGTGTTATTTCCCTTGATGCAGAGAAAGCATTTGATCGGGTTGAATGGGACTACTTGTTTAATGTTCTTGACAAATTTGGTTTTGGCCCCAATTTCATTACATGGGTGCAATTAATTTACTCACATCCCACCGCAACCATTCGTACCAACTCTCAGATATCAAAACCCTTCAGTCTACATCGAGGAACTCGCCAGGGATGCCCACTGAGCCCTATGCTCTTTGACCTGGCAATTGAACCTCTTGCCACTGCCTTGCGGTCCTGTGACACAATTTCAGGAATCTGGAGAGGCGATATGGAGCACAAGGTCTCCCTTTATGCTGATGACCTTTTACTTTTCATTTCTCATCCGACTGACACGCTGCCCTCCGTTTTATCATTACTTGAGGAATTTGGAATAAACTCTGGTTACAAATTAAACCTGAGTAAAAGTGTAATTTTCCCTGTCAATACCCTGGCGCAGACTCTTGACTTTGGTAAATGGCCTCTTAAAATTGAGAAGACAAAATTCTCTTACCTGGGTGTTACAGTTACGAGGAGGTATAAAGATTTATATCAAGAAAACTTTGTCTCTCTGTTGAATCAGACAAAGCAGGCATTATCCCGATGGTCACCGCTTTCCATTTCCCTCACAGGCCGTATTAACTCAGTCAAGATGGTCACTTTACCTAAGTTTTTATATCTTTTTCAAAATATTCCTGTTTTTATCCCTGGTTCATTCTTTGTTCAGTTAGATTCCATCATTTCATCATATCTGTGGCAAGGAAAACGTCCACGCTTAAATAAGACACATCTCCAAAAAACTAAGGCCGCAGGCGGTCTTGCCCTTCCAAATTTCCGCTTTTATTATTGGGCAGCAAACTTACACTGTCTAGCATTCTGGTCATTCTATTACAACAGGCCTGACAGCCCTGACTGGGTAGAGATGGAGTCACAGTGTTCTGGGAAATGGTCCTCCGTGGCTTTCTTGGGATCCTCACTCCCGCTTCCACCACTTACAACTGTTATAAATCCAGTTATAAAACACTCACTAAAAATCTGGGCACAATTTCGTAAATGTTTCAATTTCTCTAGTTTCTCTCTCTATAGCCCTATCATGTCTAACCAACTTTTCAAACCCTCATCTCAGGACTCTGTTTTTAAAGAATGGCAAAGAAGGGGTATAGTACGCTTCAATGACTTGTTTCTCAATAACACTTTAGCTTCATTTCAACAACTATGTGAAAAATTTGGTCTTCCCCAGTCCAATTTTTTCAGGTATCTCCAAATACGGCACTTTATTACTCTTCATTTGTCCAGCCTCTCCATTTCAACCGATAGCAGTATTGTTGACACTATTCTTTCTCTAGACCCAAATAAAAAACAGTCCATTTCATTCATTTACAGTAAACTATTGGATTTGAAGCGTGCTTCCTCAGATAAAATAAAAGCTGCTTGGGAAGAGGATCTCGGCTCCTCTATCTCAGAGGACTCTTGGACCTCCATACTCAAACTGGTGAGCTCCAGTTCTCTCTGTGCTAGACATTGTCTAATACAATTTAAAGTGGTGCACAGAGCTCACATCTCTAAACTGAAATTGTCCTCTAGTGGTGCACAGAGCTCACATCTCTAAACTGAAATTGTCCTCTATGTATCCTGATGTCAGCCCATACTGTGTGAGATGCAAACATGCTGAAGCCTCTCTCTCCCATATGTTTTGGTTTTGCCCATCTCTGAACAAATATTGGCGGGAAATCTTTCAGACTTTATCACATGTACTAGATACACGCCTGAACCCTGACCCACTGATTGCTCTGTTTGGTCTTGTAGAGGGCATGACACACCTAAATAAAAACCAACAACATGTAATATCGTTCACCTCTCTCCTGGCCAGACGAGCTATTTTGCTTAGGTGGAAAGAACCGTTTCCACCCACTCACGCTCAGTGGTTGGCTGACATCATGTCCTGTTTAAAGCTGGAGAAAATCAGATTCACACTCCAACAGAAAGAGGGTAAATTTGAGAATGTCTGGGGACCTTTCCTGAATCTGTTCCAGTCTCTTTGACAACACAACTCATTCAGGTTAATGCAGTCTCTTGGCTATTTTACCTTTTATTTATTTTTTTCCTTTTCTTTTGGCAGTGATTGGGTAGGGATTATTTTCTACATGTTGTAACTTAGATTGATTGTTGTTTTGTTGTTGTTGTTGTTGTTTTTGTTTGTTGTTGTTGTTGTCTGAAGAAAAAAAAATGAAAAATTCAATAAAGATCTTGAATTTGAAAAACTCACTTTGACTCAACTTGTACGCAGACGATGGATCTGTTTTTATTCAAACACAAACTTTTTGCATCAGGTGAAGTCTGCACTGGTTTTATTGGTTTTATTCAATACTTTAGGAACAAAACAATTATTTTTTTAAACACGAGACATCAGCACACTTAACAGTTTTACAAAGATCTGAACTCAGAAAACTTTCCGACAGCGATGGGTTTCTTCCCCTGACCCAGATTTCTTCACATAGAAGGACTTTGTTTAGACAGGAGAGAATAAAAAGCTGATTGGTGCCGGGACGACGGGCCTGGGTGTCCATGTGTGGACCTGAGTGTGTGATCAGCTGCTGTGTGTGTAAATCAGGAGATAATTGCTCTCGGACTTGGAGCAGAAAGTGACTGAAGCCTCTGTGTAAATAAATCCTGCCTTTCATGAATCTGGCCGTTATCTCCTCTGCTCATTCAGTTCTGGCTCCGGCTCAGATCCAGAGCAGCTCATGAATAAGCAACAAGCCTTTAGAGTCCGAGTGTGTTCTCAGGTGTGTGTGTGCTGATGTAAATCCCTGCTTCCTGTCTCTGTGTGTTAATCACAAACTGTTTCCTCTTCACCGCTGAGGATTTAAACAGTTTAACCCTTGAAGCAAACACCTCAACCTTTTACCTGTTGGGCTGTAAGTTGTGAGTTAATTTGTGTCTTTGGGTTGGTCACTGTTCTGTTTGCTTTGAGACAGTCTCCTCGTGGACCATGCAGCTCGAGCTCTAGAAAATCAGATTTTTTTTATTTTTCTTAGGAGAAAGGATTTCTTCAACTTGTGTCCAAACAATGTAAAGAAATAACAAAAAAGGGTTAAATGGTGTCATCTGGACCAGTTTCTTTAAGTGAGAACCGTTTCGTTCCCCATCCAGAGGACTTCCTCAGTCTACAGCCTGCCAACCAGATCTGTCCCATATGTAGCCTTCACTGCCAACCTCCTGTTGGAATCTCATTTAGATGAAAAACCTTGGCCTTGGTGTCCCCAGGCTGTTTCTGTGAGTAGCAAGTGTCCATCTGGCCTGAAACATTTGATTGTTGTCCATGGTTGATTGGTTTGGATGAGTGTGCTCTGTTTGCATGTGTTAAAAGTCTACTTCTGAGGTACCAACAGGAGGTTGACTTGAAAGACAGCAGTGAAGTCTACCTATGAGACTTATCTGGTTGGCAGTTCTGTCTCCTGTCTTTTTGTCCATGTCTCCGTCTCCTGTCTTTTTGTCCATGTCTCTGTCTCCAGACCATACATGTACTCTGTCTTACTACGGCTGACTTTCATTCCTCTTCTTTCAAGTGAATACCTCCACCTCTCCAAGTTCTCTTCCACCTGTTCCCTGTTCTCACCACATATCACAATGTCATCTGCAAACATCATAGTCCATGGGGATTCCTGCCTGACCTCATCTGTTAGTCGGTCCATCACCAGAGCAAACAAGAAGGGGCTCAGAGCCGATCCTTGATGCACTCCCACCTCCACCTTGAAGCTATCTGTCACTCCTACAGCACATCTCACCACTGTCCTGCTGTCTTCATACATGTCCTGCTGTCTTCATACATGTCCTGCTGTCCTCATACATGTCCTGCTGTCTTCATACATGTCCTGCTGTCCTCATACATGTCCTGCTGTCCTCATACATGTCCTGCTGTCCTCATACATGTCCTGCTGTCCTCATACATGTCCTGCTGTCCTCATACATGTCCTGCTGTCCTCATACATGTCCTGCTGTCTTCATACATGTCCTGCTGTCCTCATACATGTCCTGCTGTCCTCATACATGTCCTGCTGTCTTCATACATGTCCTGCTGTCCTCATACATGTCCTGCTGTCCTCATACATGTCCTGCTGTCTTCATACATGTCCTGCTGTCTTCATACATGTCCTGCTGTCTTCATACATGTCCTGCTGTCTTCATACATGTCCTGCTGTCTTCATACATGTCCTGCTGTCCTCATACATGTCCTGCTGTCTTCATACATGTCCTGCTGTCTTCATACATGTCCTGCTGTCTTCATACATGTCCTGCTGTCCTCATACATGTCCTGCTGTCCTCATACATGTCCTGCTGTCTTCATACATGTCCTGCTGTCCTCATACATGTCCTGCTGTCCTCATACATGTCCTGCTGTCTTCATACATGTCCTGCTGTCCTCGTACATGTCCTGTACCAGTCTAACATACTTCTGAGTTGTAGAGGCTAAAGGAAGAAAAAAAGGTTGCCGTATTTTCCGGTGTATAGGTTGCACCCTTTTTTTTTTTTTTCAAGGCCTGCGACCTATATATGGCTTGTTATCATTTTCAGCAAACAATTTTTAAATCCAGCTCATTTCACAATTACGTTCATTTATTAAGGAAAAGTTCAGCTCAGACACATATTTGCTATAATTTTTATCAAACAAATAATTGTTTTTAAGTGTTAATCTTCTTAAAAGCCTTGCTGTGCGCTCCTGTGGCAGACATTTGCAGCAGAGCTAAACGTAGGTGCGACCTATCTAGGGATTTTTCCCAATCTATTGGTGATAATTGGACAATGCGACCTATACACCGGTGCGACCTATACACCAGAAAATACGGTAACTAACTGCAGCATAAAGTATCAAAAGGTTAGCTCAATGAGGCAAAAAGTGGCAAAAGGCTAGCTAAACCAGCATAAAGTTAGCTTAAAGCTATCTAAATGCAGCTTAATTCAGATTTCTCCATATAAACAGATAAGTGACCTTGATTTGAGCCACTGAGGAGCTTCAGTTTCTTACAGGAGCCCACACAGTCCAAAAAGTTGTCAGGAACTTTCCACTGGATGAAATGAAACAAAAAAACAAACCAGGCTTAGAGCTTAAGTAGTTTTCTGTTGTCTGTAGACATAAAGTCTGTTTTGTTTTGTTTTGTCACTCAGACGACCGTCTTCTGCTCGTTTTTCTTCAGGTAGAGTTAACATGATGTCATGATGGCTGGAGTGACCGCGCCCTCCTCCGAACGCCACGGAGACGCCATGTTCAGCTCTGACAGTGATGTTGATGCTGGAGAGGATGCAATGGACCTGGAGCTCCTCCTGGATCTGGTCCAGAACCCTTTTCTTTCCCACTCTTCTCCTCTGGCGGTAAAAGGAGACGAAAGGCAGCGATTGGACGGAAACCGGAACCAAGAAGGAGACGTGTGGACACGTGGACAGTGAGTGTTTTATGGATCTTTAAATTGTGCTCCACAGCTGACCGCAGGATGTGTCCCCCAAAACCAACAGTGTTACAGAGTTTTCTTTATTATTGCACTTTAAGAATATTTGTTTTTTTGGTTCTTAACTGATGACAAATTGTATTTGTTTGATACCAAATTATCCAGTAACACCTGGCACACACATCAAGTTCAAGTTTTTTTTTTGTTTCATTCGCACCACATGTGGTACATGAGGTGGAACAAAATTATATAGCTCTATATATAAACTTGATTGCAGTTAAACTTGGAATTTGATGGTAAATTGTGGACTTCTTTGAAAGCACATGATGGGGTTTCTTAGATTGCCAGTAATTCTTTTAACTCAATGACCAGAACGCTTGGAGCTTCTACATAACTTTGCGTTTCTATGGCTTGGCTATGGAAGCCCATTTCTGCCACTACAAAAAAGATCTAAGTCATAATCATGAGATTATATTTCAAAATTATGACTAATCATTCAATAATTATAAAATGGTAAGTGATAGTAATGTATTTATCCTTTTTTTTTTACCATGAAAGTCCAATTTAAATAAATCCTCTGTTAATTTAAGGAGTCCTGGTCAGCAAGGCGGCATGAATAAAATAGAACATTCATATAAAAGTCTATAATCTAACGATAAAAGACTAACTTAGATTTGTATGTAGACCAAATCAAGCACGAGTTACCGTAAAACATGAAAGAGAATAAAACGACACTACGTTTGACAAATATGTTCTGTCGTTGTTTCAGAACCAAGAAACAAAGTTTTGTGCAGTTTTTAGTTTTACAAGAGTTAAACTGTTAATAAATCTAATGTTTTCCTGAGTGGCACAAATGAGCTTCCATAGTTTCACTGATGGACGACGTCCTTCGTTCTGCGTCTCTTGTCTCTGCAGGCTGGACAGACGATGGGTGCTTTGGCACGAGTTCATGAAGGAACACGCCCACCTGGATGCTTGGCTGCGATTGGCTGAGCAGGCTGTCATTTCTCTGGACTCCACCCACATCAGCTACAGCACAGCCAAGGAGGAGCTGAAGAAGGTTGAGGTGTGGAGAAACAAACCCGATGAAAAACCTTCAGAATTCAACAAGAAGTTTAGAAACGATCACATTTCTTCTCGCCGCTGACGGTTCTGTCGAGCTCTGAACTCCTCCGTCCTTTTCTGCTGCTGTCACAGCTGATGATGTTAGTTTGACCTGAGTTTTGTCTTGTTGACAGAAACCTGGTTTAATGCTTAATCCAAGCACAGAGTAAATATCTCCAGCAGCTGCTTTTATTTTCTATTTGTTTTTCCACCTTTAAACCACAAAATGTGAGCGTGCAGCTGCAGGTTGTTGCCACAGAGCAAACTGGTTTCTGATGCACCAGTATCATCTTTGTTGGACACGGTGGTCAGTGAGGGTTTAGTGCAGAAACAAGAGCAGCTATTCAGACATGTAAAATTTCAATACAAAAGAAGAACAGAACTGACGTCGTTCCTCCCGTTGCATCATCGATTCTACTTCCTGTTTTTGTAGATCGTGTTTCTGTCGCTGAATAAAAACCGAGAAAACCAGCTTCAGTTCTGTGTTCGGTTTATCTAAAGTGACAGGAACAAGATTTAAGATGTGAGAGCTGCATCTGTTTACAGGGCAGAGTAGAAAAGGTTTTAAAGCAGAAAAAGGCCTTTCAGAGATTCTTGAAGATGTTCCTGAGAGGAACCCGATGGTCCAGAACAACTCGGACCCAGAAGTCCCTCTGTAGAATCAGATTCAAGCACCATCTTGTGACCATTTAAAGTCAGTGTAGTGAAATGCACTCTGATAAAACTCCAGATGTGTTGCTCCTTGGTGGA
>JBBPBX010040437.1:14021-29375 GCA_038048925.1 Garcialebias charrua
TCTATTTATGACAGTTGTCGCTTTGAAAAATTAACCTCCCCACTTGGTGTTTCACGGCCCACATTGGATTCTTAACCCAGACCTGGGGAGTTATCGGTTTTAGAGAAGGACAACTGGTCTTCAAATCAGGAAGACAAGGTTAATGTTGGATACAATAGAGAGAAATGGCATCTCGTTGCCATGGTTACCGATTAACTTAAGAGAAATGAAAGTGAGATCCCAACATTGATCTATGGAACTGTGCAGGCAGTTTACCAAACTCAAAGAAGGATTGGAAAAGTCAAAAAGAAGTGGCACCAACATGGAGCCTTGTGGCACCCCTGTGTAAAGATGAGATCTGGATATTTTCTATTTCTGACTTTTTTTATATATTTTTTATTCAACTCGCTCCAAATGTGTTCTGTTAACAATGTGTACATCTCGGAGAGGACCTTTTGCAGGATGGTTCTGAAAGGTCCAGAGTTTCTCTCGTAAAATGTTCTGAAGGACGCATAAAAAGCACCAGACTATTGTGTGCAGACGTGCTGATGATGTGCTCCTCTGTGTTTAGAGGTTGCGGTGCGAGGCGGGATCTCAGCTCATCCAGTTGGACAGCCTGACCCGCAGGAACTGGACCCTGACCCGGCTCTTCCAGGGCACCATGCAGACCCGGCTCCTGGCGTCGGCGGAGGGATCTGGTCAAAGATGGGACGGAGTAAACGCCAAACTGGACGCCATCACAGGACGGCTGCAGGTTCTCGTTCCTTCCCCCAAACGTCAACTTTAATTTGGAAGTTCAAAGTTTGTTCGATGGATCATAAAACATCAAATGTTTTTGTTCTTTTTACACATTTTTACAGTTTAATCACTTCCACACGTGCTTCTTTAACAATTCATTAAAAACATTCAGCTCAGCTGAGAATAGTGTTAAAACCTTTTTAGACTTTTGAATTCTTTAACTTGAATATTTCCTGCATAGAAATATGTTGAGATTTATATAATTATTTTAAAAACATTGTTCACTTTGAAAGCTGCTCCAACAAATTACCGTAGCTCCATTTTAGTTTTCTTACGTTTGTAACTTTGCCGGTGTTGACTCAACTCCATGGTTTTGTCTTTGAGCTGCTGTTCTGCTCGTTTCAGTTTGTTCCGCTCACAGCATTCACTCTGAACTTCCAATGCCTTTTCTCTTGTTCTGCCTCAGTTTAATCAAGATATAAGATTAAAAGACAAATGTTTTATTAATACAGTAGTAATAATAACGAATTTAATTTGTAACGCACTTTTCATCAACAAAAATCTCAAAGTGCTACAAGGTGAAACTAAAATCAGTGAAAAAATCAAGTAAAATCAATGATAAAATAAAAAATAAGTGATCAAATCAAGTAAAATCAATGATAAAATAACAAAAATTATTTCTTCACTACATTTAACCCTAAATCTCAGCAGCATTTCTGACACCTTCAGTCTGTACAAATCTTGACTCCAGGTTTCAAAATGACAGCAAACGTCTAATTTCTGACTTTTTAAAAAGTTTTCATTATCTTTTTATAAACCTAACATAATCAACTGATATCTGCAACAGATAATAGTCACAATCTTATAAAAAATTATAAAAAAATTTACAGGTATGTGATAGCAGTCAGGATTAAGGGCGAGATACACTCGAGCGTCCTCACGATACGCCAATACGCAGCGTACGTACGCCCCGTACGCAGCGTAGCCCCGCGTAGCCCCTCAGGGCAAGTACGCGCAAAAGTATTTTTTTACTACGCATACGCGATTCGCATACGCGATGCGCGGTGTCTGACCTAAACTTCCCCGGCGCCGGACTGTTTTGTATGTTACACAAATGAAATAAATTCCTCTTTTTTATCGCTGATCGGGCCTTTTCTTTTGTTTTTTTGCCTAAAGTCAAGTAACCGCTTCTTCCTCCGTTCACTCGATGAATGAAATGAATGAATTCAGGTCCTACCTGGGTGCGCGATGTTTTATATATTCCCTGGTGGGCTGTGGTGGGCTGTGGGCTGCAGGAAAAGCACTCCGTGCTCAGCTGCTCATATTACAACAAGGAGAACGCGAGCGTTTGGAGCGAAAAACTAGCGGAAGTGACGATCGGAAGTGACGGTACGGAGGAAATGACGTTAGAATTTGGAGCGAAAACACGAGAATCTACGCGAGAACGAAAGCCGAGTGTAGCAGCGGCTCCGTATACGCGCGTATACGCACGTATACGGAGTCTGCTTCAGTGTATCTCGGGCTTTACACTTCAGTACAGTAAATCATTGCACAGGGCCAAGAGGCAGAGCACTTTAACAGTCCTCAAGGGATCTAGTCCATTTACCCCATCTTTTTCTGTTGGGATCAACTTCAGCCTCAGCATTAATATTAACCTCTCCTAGGCCTGTCATGATAAACAATAAATTAATTAATCGCATGATAAACTAAAAGGAGGTCAATAATTTTCATTTATCAGCTTTATCGTTTCTTCATGTCTCTCTTTCTACTGGAGACACTGGATGACAAAAGGTTCAACTCCGGTGTTCTTCACTGACCCCTCCCTTTCTCTTTTCTCTTTAAAATCTGTTTTAATCATCCAGAATCGTTTTTTAGATCGTTAAAAGCAGCTAAGCTGAAAAGTTAAGCTACGAGCTAAGCTAACAGGCCAACCTGGGGGAAAAAAACCTCTGTCTTGTCAAAGCTCCAAAATTCACAGTTGAAACTCGTGCCTTCGTGTAAAAAGTTGTTGTTCTCTGAAAGAAGAAGCTGAGAACTTGTTTACTGATTTTTTTTTTAAATAAAAAGCTTTGTGTGACAAATGTTAAAGAGCTTAAACCACACCGAGCATCCGCCATTTTGAGAACCAAAGAGAGACAGCCTATGTCGGGGCCTCCCTCAATTTTTCTTAAAGTGATGCTGCTCGCTCCCTCACTATCCATCCTTTGGTTCAAACAGTCTTATACTGCCACCCAGTGGTCAACAAAAGCTATTACACATAAAAACAAATTAATCAACATTTCTTCTTAAATTTTACAAGAATGACTAATTATTGTCAAATTTCAAACAATATTATCGTTTATCACAACAATTTCTGAGATTATTAATTGCCCAGTAAAATTTGTTATCGTAACAGGCCTAACCTCTCCATTCTGTGAGTTTCCTCAACCAGTTTCAAGCAGTCCTCCAGTAATGGTGGGTCAGGTTGAACCACTTAAGATGTTCAGTAAATATTTGTAATTTGTTGACATTCCATCAAGAGGATCTCCCAACAAATGTGACAAAGTGGGTTGTCATTTAGAACCCAAGATGGATTCCAGTGTTGTTTTTGACAGCCATTTTGATTTTAGTTTTAGTCTTTGTCTTTTAGACAAAAATACTTCTTAGTTTTAGTCAGTTTTAGTTATTTCAATATTTAATGGTTTTAGTCCAGCTTTAATCGACAAAAACTTAAAAAATTTAAGTCTAGTTTTATTCTTTAAAATAAAAAGAAAACATATTAGTCTTTACAAATTAATTTGAGTACTTTGTTTTAATAGTGAAACAAACAGCTTACTTTCAGACACAGAATATAATTATGGGCAGAAATATTGTGCGTTCTAAATTATTGACGGACCACCGACTAACATTTTCGTACAGTCTCATCTTGTCAATGAAAACTCACACACATTTTGTCATGTTTTAGTCATTAAAGAGCAATGTTTATTTCGTTACCGTCTCATTATTGTCATGAAAAAAGGGGGCGTCGACGAAATTTTTTCGTCATCGTTAACGAAAAGAACACTGATGGATTCGTTTTTTTTTTTCCGACCTCTTTCCAGAAAGAACCTTCACCTTCACCTCGCTGTAAATTCACTCTGTACAAATCTGGACTCCGGATTTCAAAATGTCGGCAAACATCTAATTTCTGACTTTAAAGTGAAGTTTTTCTCTGTTCCCGTCAGTGCGTCATCTCAGAGTGGGAGGAGTTTGAGGCAGAAAGGGAGGAGCTTGCGCTCTGGTTGGCCGACCTGAACGCTCGTCTGACTGATATCGATCACATGACTGGAAACACCTGCGAGAAGCTGAGACGGCTGCAGGTGTGTCCTTTCTGTCCACGGTGTCCGAGTCCGTCTCCTCCACAGTGCACTTACCTGTGCGTGTGCATGTGTGTGTGCACGTGCAGTCCTTCCAGCAGTCGGTGTGTGAGAACTCTGGTCGGGTGAACGCCCTGCTGCAGCGCGGCGAGCTGTTGATCCAGCGCGGCGAAGCAGCCGACGCCCGTCACGTGGAGAGCCGCCTGCTGGAGCTGCTGCGGCGCTGCAGCCACGTCTACAACCACATCGCCCGCACGCACACCCGCCTCCTCAGCATGAGACTGGTACCAGAACCCTCAGAACCACAGAACCCTCAGAACCACAGCTCCACACACCCTGGACTGGAAGTGACTCGTCGACGGTTTCTAAAGGGATTCTGATGTTTAGTCGTCTTCTCCCTCCTGCAGGTTTTTGAGGACGACTGGATTCTGTCCCAGGCTTCAGACTCTGGTTGTCCATCGGAGACTCTGCATGAAGACGAGGACACGTTTGACAACTGCAGCCTGGACGTCTCGTCGGTTTCAAACCCTCCTAAAGGTGAAACATCGTCTCAGATCACCGATGTTTGGATTTAAAATGAGAAAAGTAAAACCGTTTGCTCCAGGTTTCAGGGTTCAACCCGCGGTCCTCCTCCTCTCGCCTCCTCGCCGTCCTCCTGCTCCTCCCTGTCTGGCCTGTCCAGGTGCCCATGAGCACCTGGGGCTGGAGTGGGACCCGTCGGTGGACATCGGACGCTCGGTCTCCCACGACGACGCAGACTCCTCGTATTTCAGCACAGATACAGGTAGGAAGTGACACAATGTACCCGGTAAGCTGCAATTAAATTATATACAGGTGGTCCCCGACTTACGAACGATTTCCGTTCCTACGTATCACTCGTAAGTCGAAAATTCGTAAGTCGGGGACCACCTGTACATACCACACGAGCCGCCACTGATGCACGTACATGTAGGTAATGAACAGTTACCAAGTTACCTATCCTAACACAGCTACATAATTATCAAAAAACACAGTCAAGGGCTAAAAAATAAAAATTTAAATTCATACTTTGAGCTGGTCAAGCCTGTCTCGTCTGTTTGCATGTTAGCTCTTGCACGTCCGAGCTCTGCAGCTTCGTGCTGCTCCACGCGGTCCAAACTGTTTACAGGAAGGACAGTTAGCTTGTTAACTCCATACATTTGGAGCCAGAAAGAGTTAATAACTTACTGAAAGCCGTTTCTCTGCGGTGTTCGTCCAACAAGCTACGCCACGTTAGTGTTAGCTCCTCCACGTTAGCATGTTAGGCCGCGCTGCTCCGCCGCCTGTCGACTCCATGTCCCCGGTGAGAGCGATAGCATCCATGCAACAGCTAGGCTTGTTAGCATGTTGCTTCTCCGGCCCAGCTCGCTGTCTGCTGCTTCACAGCGTCGTTTTCCTTCGTCCATCAGTCACTCCACAAAACCGCCCTTCAGATCCTGCTCATGTATCCGAGCGCAGGAACCTCTAAACGGACACTGTCCGTCCGAACCCGGCTCTTGAGGCCGGAGCTAACTGGCTAAACAGCCAAACACCGCCGAACACCGCCGGAAACCGCGTAATCGGCTTCAAAATAATAATAATAATAATACTTTATTTATAAAGCCATTTAAAGCAACCACAGCTGCAACACAGTGCTGTACACATGAAATTAATAACATTTAAACACACAAAAAAAATTTATTTCATATTTTTATTAATTATGATAACTTCGTAAAGTCGGAACTTCGTAAGTCGATGTCGTCATAAGTCGGGGACCACCTGTATTTTTTATTAATTATTTACTTATTTTTCCCACTGATTAATCTAACTTGTATTTCAGCATCAGGGTTTGGTTGTTATTTTCCAGAGATTTTATTTTAAAGCATCTTAAACACCATGGCGCCCCCTCCTGAAGGGATCCCTTCTGGCCCATGGGCCACTGTTTGGTGACCACTGTTTTTGTTTTTCTGTTCGCTGCAGGTTTGTGTCAAAGAGATGACAAGAAGAGGTGGAGCTACCTGAGCTCCTTTGACTCTCGCTCTGACATCAGCGCTGACATCACCAACCAGGAAGTAGAACAGGTCAGCTCCAACAGAACCAGGTTGTCCTCCTGACCTCAGTGTTTCCTCTCTGGTGTTTGGATCTGACTCAGATGCTTCCTGGTGAAGGGGGTTGAGGTTCAGTTGCTCTCCCTCACTCTATCTTTTATGTTTTCTAAAAACAAAAAAAATCATGTAGCTTCTATATTTAGCTTTATTTTGGCGGGGCATAGGATTGGAGATATGTAGGGAGGCTGTTTTTCTCTGAACAGGAAACACAAAGAATCAATTCAAACTGATTATAGATGACAAGCGATGTTTTCACAATGCCTCACATTCAACTGATTACTTCTTAAAATGTATAATGTTGAAGAAGAAGAAGAAAGAACATTTGTCTCAAATATTCAGTGACATGTTTGATGGTGAGAAAATGCCTGAAGAATGGAGAAGAAGTGTGCTGGTTCCCATTTTTAAGAACAAGGGTGATGTACAGAGTTGTAGCAACTACAGGGGAATTAAGTTGATGAGCCACACAATGAAGATCTGGGAGAGAGTTGTGGAAGGAAGGCTTAGACAAGAGGTGACTATCTGTGAGCAGCAGTATGGTTTCATGCCAAGAAAGAGCACCACAGATGCATCTTTGCTTTGAGGATGTTGATAGAGAAGTACAGAGAGGGTCAGAAAGAACTCCATTGTGTGTTTGTGGATTTAGAAAAAGCATATGACAGGGTACCAAGAGAGGAGGTGTGGTATTGCATGAGGAAATCTGGAGTGGCAGAAAAGTATGTTAGACTGGTACAGGACATGTATGAGGACAGCAGGACATGTATGAAGACAGCAGGACATGTATGAAGACAGCAGGACATGTATGAAGACAGCAGGACATGTATGAAGACAGCAGGACATGTATGAAGACAGCAGGACATGTATGAAGACAGCAGGACATGTATGAAGACAGCAGGACATGTATGAGGACAGCAGGACATGTATGAAGACAGCAGGACATGTATGAAGACAGCAGGACATGTATGAAGACAGCAGGACATGTATGAAGACAGCAGGACATGTATGAAGACAGCAGGACATGTATGAGGACAGCAGGACATGTATGAAGACAGCAGGACATGTATGAGGACAGCAGGACATGTATGAAGACAGCAGGACATGTATGAGGACAGCAGGACATGTATGAGGACAGCAGGACATGTATGAAGACAGCAGGACATGTATGAAGACAGCAGGACATGTATGAAGACAGCAGGACATGTATGAGGACAGCAGGACATGTATGAGGACAGCAGGACATGTATGAAGACAGCAGGACATGTATGAAGACAGCAGGACATGTATGAAGACAGCAGGACATGTATGAGGACAGCAGGACATGTATGAAGACAGCAGGACATGTATGAAGACAGCAGGACATGTATGAAGACAGCAGGACATGTATGAAGACAGCAGGACATGTATGAAGACAGCAGGACATGTATGAGGACAGCAGGACATGTATGAAGACAGCAGGACATGTATGAGGACAGCAGGACATGTATGAAGACAGCAGGACATGTATGAAGACAGCAGGACATGTATGAAGACAGCAGGACATGTATGAAGACAGCAGGACATGTATGAAGACAGCAGGACATGTATGAAGACAGCAGGACATGTATGAAGACAGCAGGACATGTATGAAGACAGCAGGACATGTATGAAGACAGCAGGACATGTATGAAGACAGCAGGACATGTATGAAGACAGCAGGACATGTATGAAGACAGCAGGACATGTATGAAGACAGCAGGACATGTATGAAGACAGCAGGACATGTATGAAGACAGCAGGACATGTATGAAGACAGCAGGACATGTATGAAGACAGCAGGACATGTATGAAGACAGCAGGACATGTATGAAGACAGCAGGACATGTATGAAGACAGCAGGACATGTATGAAGACAGCAGGACATGTATGAAGACAGCAGGACATGTATGAAGACAGCAGGACATGTATGAGGACAGCAGGACATGTATGAAGACAGCAGGACATGTATGAAGACAGCAGGACATGTATGAAGACAGCAGGACATGTATGAAGACAGCAGGACATGTATGAAGACAGCAGGACATGTATGAAGACAGCAGGACATGTATGAAGACAGCAGGACATGTATGAGGACAGCAGGACATGTATGAGGACAGCAGGACATGTATGAAGACAGCAGGACATGTATGAAGACAGCAGGACATGTATGAAGACAGCAGGACATGTATGAAGACAGCAGGACATGTATGAAGACAGCAGGACATGTATGAAGACAGCAGGACATGTATGAAGACAGCAGGACATGTATGAAGACAGCAGGACATGTATGAAGACAGCAGGACATGTATGAAGACAGCAGGACATGTATGAAGACAGCAGGACATGTATGAAGACAGCAGGACATGTATGAAGACAGCAGGACATGTATGAAGACAGCAGGACATGTATGAAGACAGCAGGACATGTATGAAGACAGCAGGACATGTATGAAGACAGCAGGACATGTATGAGGACAGCAGGACAGTGGTGAGATGTGCTGTAGGAGTGACAGATAGCTTCAAGGTGGAGGTGGGAGTGCATCAAGGATCGGCTCTGAGCCCCTTCTTGTTTGCTCTGGTGATGGACCGACTAACAGATGAGGTCAGGCAGGAATCCCCATGGACTATGATGTTTGCAGATGACATTGTGATATGTGGTGAGAACAGGGAACAGGTGGAAGAGAACTTGGAGAGGTGGAGGTATTCACTTGAAAGAAGAGGAATGAAAGTCAGCCGTAGTAAGACAGAGTACATGTGTGTGAATGAGAGGGAGGAGGTGGAACAGTGAGGCTACAAGGGTCAGAGGTCACAAAGGTGCAGGACTTCAAGTACTTGGGGTCCACTGTCCAGGAAAATGGGGAATGTGGTAAAGAGGTGAAGAAGAGAGTCCAGGCAGGATGGAGCGGATGGAGAAAAGTTTCAGGAGTGATTTGTGACAAAAAGGTGTCAGCAAAGGTCAAAGGAAAAGTTTACAAGACAGTGGTGAGACCAGCTATGTTGTATGGTCTGGAGACAGAGACATGGACAAAAAGACAGGAGAAAGAACTGGAAGTAGCAGAAATGAAGATGTTGAGGTTCTCCTTAGGAGTGACAAGGATGGAGAAGATCAGGAATGAGATCATCAGAGGTACAGCACATTCATTCAACCTTTATTTGGTCAGGTAAATCTCATTGAGCCTTGTGGGCTCATTTACAAAAGCGACAAGAATGATGAACAGCAATGGTAGAATTTCCTTAAACAGTAAACAATAGACAAACAAGAGAAATACAGATTTTTTTCTTTTTTTTTTGAATACAATGTATCAAAGTAGCAAAACATAAGGTAGACGTATAAAATCAAAGACAGGAACAAATCTGCATTGGTTTTTGCCAGGATTCCAACAGATTCTGAAAACCATTTAGAGAAGTCAAGGTCGAGAGCTTCAGATCTTTTTGTAAGATATTCCATGAAGCAGGAGCGGAGTAGGAGAAGGCCCTTTTTCCAAGTTCAGTCCTCACTGACGGAACACTGCAGGTAATCATGTCCTGAGAGCGCACACTGTAGCTGCACTCACGCAAAGACATGTAGGAGGAGATGTATGAGGGCAGCAGACCAAGAAGTGATTTAAAGATGAAAATGTACCAGTGGAAGAGTCTGCGTGAGGTTAATGATGTCCAGTTAACCAGTGAATACAGGGTGCAGTGGTGGGTACGATAATCACAACCAGTTATGAATCTTAGTGCACCATGATAGACAACATCCAACATCCGCAGGGTGCTTGTAGGAGCATTCATGTAGAGAATGTCACCGTAATCAATGGAGGGAAGGAAAGTCACAGATACAAGGCGTTTCCTAACATTCAGTGATAGACATGATCTGTTTCTGAAAAAGAAACCCAGTTTAACTTTCAGTTTCTTCACTAGGTTTTCCACGTGGAGTTTAAAAGAGAGATGTGAATCGATCAGGATACCCAGATATTTATAGGAATCAACAAACTCAACAGGGACACCATTCACCACAGGTTGAACAACTGGGAGATAAAGTTAGAGGACACACTGAGATGGTTTGGACATGTCCAGAGGAGGGACAGTGGTTTGGACATGTCCAGAGGAGGGACAGTGGGTATATTGGTAGAAGGATGTTAGAAATGCAGCTGCAGGAAAAAGACAAAGAGGAGATATATGGATGCAGTTAGATAGGACATGGAGGTTGTTGGAGTGAGGACAGAGGACACAGAGGACAGAAAGGACATAGTGAGGTGGAGGAGGATGACTCTCTGTGGTGACCCTGAAGAGGGAACAGCACAAAGAAGAAGAAGAGGTGGTTTCATCAGAAACTGGTGTCAACCTTCTGGACTCTGCAGGGTCTGGAGGACTGGCCTCATCCAGATGTTTCGCTGCTCGCAGTCGAGCCTGAAGGGGACCAGTGGACGACCTTGAATCCTGTCGGAAGAGAAGACGGGCCAATCGCATTTGATGGAGGGCGGGTTAAGGCGTGGCTGAGAGTCCAGAGCTCCGCCCCCTCAGGGACCAGGACTTCGTGTTCCAGAGCTGTGCAAACTGAGGTGGAGGTGGAGGTGAGCTCACTGATAGAAAAACATTAAAAAGTGTTTTTTAAAGTAAAATTTTACACTGAATTGTTTTGTTCTGTTTTATTTTAAGGGATTATATTCAAAATGTTAATTATTTAGTTTAAACTTTTATTATTTTTCACAGAATATAGTTTTATTAGTCTAACAACGTCTCAATACTTTGTTCTGGGTTGGTTATCTGTAAATGTAATTCTCTTTAAAATATTAAACATTTAGTTTTTATAAACTTTTCTTCTATTGAAACAGACGAGATCCTGATTTTGATGCATTTTTACATTTTTTGTTCTTTTGCTGCTACGGTAGTCTTTTTTGCCTTTAGCTGTGTTCTACTTATTTTAACGTAAACACAACCTTTTCAGCTTCATCAGCATCATGAGTGCTGAATAAGTTATTTTTATTTTTATAAAAATTTGTTTTTTTTTTATGTACATGTTTTAAATGAAGGTCTGTTCTTGGAGACAACACAGAAGTAAAACGATCAGACGGTTCCAAAATCGATCTGTTGTCCTGCGGAGCTAAGCGTTAGCTTTCAGCTCACAGTATCACATGACCGTCATCACGAGGCGTCCGAGCAGCTGAGCGTTAGCTTTCAGCTCATAGTGCCACATGACCGTCATCACGGGGCGTCCGAGCAGCTGAGCGTTAGCTTTCAGCTCATAGTGCCACATGACCGTCATCGTGGGGCATCTGGGCATCTGAGCAGCTGAGCGTTAGCTTTCAGCTCACAGTGTCACATGACTGTCATTGTGGAGCGTCCAAGCAGCTGAGTGTTAGCTTTCAGCTCATAGTATCACTTGACCGTCATCGTGGGGCATCTGGGCATCTGAGCAGCTGAGCGTTAGCTTTCAGCTCACAGTGTCACATGACTGTCATCGTGGAGCGTCCAAGCAGCTGAGCGTTAGCTTTCAGCTCATAGTGCCACATGACCGTCATCACGGGGCGTCCAAGCAGCTGAGCGTTAGCTTTCAGCTCACAGTGTCACATGACTGTCATTGTGGAGCGTCCAAGCAGCTGAGTGTTAGCTTTCAGCTCACAGTGCCACATGACCGTCATCACGGGGCGTCCAAGCAGCTGAGCGTTAGCTTTCAGCTCATAGTGCCACATGACCGTCATCGTGGGGCATCTGGGCAGCTGAGCAGCTGAGCGTTAGCTTTCAACTCACAGTGTCACATGACTGTCATCGTGGAGCGTCCAAGCAGCTGAGCGTTAGCTTTCAGCTCATAGTGCCACATGACCGTCATCGTGGGGCATCTGGGCAGCTGAGCAGCGGAGCGTTAGCTTTCAGCTCACAGTGTCACATGACCGTCATCGTGGGGCATCTGGGCAGCTGAGCAGCTGAGCGTTAGCTTTCAGCTCATAGTATCACTTGACCGTCATCGTGGGGCATCTGGGCAGCTGAGCAGCTGAGCGTTAGCTTTCAGCTCACAGTGTCACATGACTGTCATCGTGGAGCGTCCAAGCAGCTGAGCGTTAGCTTTCAGCTCATAGTGCCACATGACCGTCATCGTGGGGCATCTGGGCAGCTGAGCAGCTGAGCGTTAGCTTTCAGCTCATAGTGCCACATGACCGTCATCGTGGGGCATCTGGGTAGCTGAGCAGCTGAGCGTTAGCTTTCAGCTCACAGTGTCACATGACTGTCATCGTGGAGTGTCCAAGCAGCTGAGCATTAGCTTTCAGCTCATAGTATCACTTGACCGTCATCGTGGGGCATCTGGGCAGCTGAGCAGCTGAGCGTTAGCTTTCAGCTCACAGTGTCACATGACCGTCATCGTGGGGCATCTGGGCAGCTGAGCAGCTGAGCGTTAGCTTTCAGCTCATAGTATCACTTGACCGTCATCGTGGGGCATCTGGGCAGCTGAGCAGCTGAGCGTTAGCTTTCAGCTCACAGTGTCACATGACTGTCATCGTGGAGCGTCCAAGCAGCTGAGCGTTAGCTTTCAGCTCATAGTGCCACATGACCGTCATCGTGGGGCATCTGGGCAGCTGAGCAGCTGAGCGTTAGCTTTCAGCTCATAGTGCCACATGACCGTCATCGTGGGGCATCTGGGCAGCTGAGCAGCTGAGCGTTAGCTTTCAGCTCACAGTGTCACATGACCGTCATCGTGGGGCATCTGGGCAGCTGAGCAGCTGAGCGTTAGCTTTCAGCTCACAGTGTCACATGACTGTCATCGTGGAGCGTCCAAGCAGCTGAGCGTTAGCTTTCAGCTCATAGTGCCACATGACCGTCATCGTGGGGCATCTGGGCAGCTGAGCAGCGGAGCGTTAGCTTTCAGCTCACAGTGTCACTTGACGTCATCGTGGAGCGTCCAAGCAGCTGAGCGTTAGCTTTCAGCTCATAGTATCACTTGACCGTCATCGTGGAGCGTCCGAGCAGCTGAGCGTTAGCTTTCAGCTCATAGTATCACTTGACCGTCATCGTGGAGCGTCCGAGAAGCTCCGTCCTGCGTTACGTTCTTGATCAACTCAAACACTGGACTCTGCAGCTGGACGTTGGTTACGAAGCTCTGACTGCTGAAGTTTCAGCTGAATTTTCAGCTGAATTTTCAGCTGAAGTTTCAGCTGATGTTTCAGCTGAAGTTTCAGCTGAATTTTCAGCTGAAGTTTCAGCTGCAGCAGAACTCTGAGGAGGAACAGAACCGAGTTCTGAGAGACGTTCAGGTGCTGCCTCGTTGTCCGTTTTTTTTTTTCAAACTGCACAAATTTACTGTCGACTTCAAGACCTGACAGCTAAAACTGTAAAACGAATATGAACAAGTTATTTCACCAAAACATAAAGTTAAAACTCTTTTTATCTTGTTTTTTAATAAAAAAGTTAAAATCTTCAACTCTTTTTTTAAAAACCTGTGAAAAGTTTCTGCAGCTTCTCGTTCTTTGGGTCCAGTTGGTTCCTGCAGGTTCTGATGAAGACCTTGTGTTCTCGTGTTTGCACAATTTATTTGATCTTAAAGTGAGACTAAACCCAGGTTGAGACGGTAACTCCTCCTTCCAAAATCTCCCTGAAAATGGGCGTGTCGAGAGACAAGGAGGGGTGGAGGTAGAGTTGTGCTTTTGTTCACGCCTCCACCTGCAACAACCTAAAACAAATTAAACCTCTAGCCAACAACATACACCAAGCAACAACAAAGAATAAACATGTAGATGTATTTATCTATTCCACCCATTCCATCCAAAACCAAAGGCCTAAAAAAATGAAAATGAAAAGAAAAATAAAACCGCTTGTCAGGAGTGAAATGCAGCACTTCCATATAAGGTATGCACTTCTCATCTCTGCAGGGGATTGGCTCTGCTTGAACCACCTGTGTAACCGTGTTTCCATCCATTTTAATTGCGAAATTTGAGCTACCTCGCAAATATGTAAATACAAATTAATGCAGATCAGAAGTGTTTCCATCTACTGGCTTGAAGCGCTTCTTCCAAGCCGCGCACAGCGTCATTACGTCAGACGTCAGCGTCATTACGTCAGACGTCAGCGTCATTACGTCAGACGTCAGCGTCATTACGTCAGACGTCAGCACTGCGCATGTCTACAGTAAACAGGAAGTAGCGGTTGAAAACAGAACCCGGCCACACATCTCGTCAAAATGGAGAGAATATTTCAGGTACGTGTTGCTATCGGGCGAGTTGTATTTATTCTGTCATGCCAACTAGTTTTAGCGATGTTACATGTTGTCCGGAGCGGAAACAGCTGATCAGTCACGTGACGTGAATGTTCGCTACGTCAGAAATGAGTCGGAAAATGTGTTTCCATCTGTCGTTTAGCGCATCTCAAATCCCAAAAACCACCTCAAGCGAGCGTATAAACTTTTTAGCGTAATTCAGGAAGTAACCTCGCAATTTGCCGTTTCCATTAAGCTTTTCTGCTGCGATATTTCAAATTGCGCAGCTAGAAACCTTGATGGAAACACGGCTTGTGACATCAGAGTGAACAGTCCTGACCAATATGAAAATGAAGGTGCAATAACCTCTGTTCAACCCATAGAACTACCGTAAACACATTTTTAGACCAAATATTGCCAATTTACACAGATATGCACAATTATGTGAGAATAAACACAGCCATAGTGCTAGATAACATTTTAAACACATTCTAGGGAGTTTATCAGCTAAAAAAAGTTAATTTTGGGTTTAGTCGCACTTTAAAAGTTCTAGATCAGCTGTTTGTTCTGCGAGCTGCACTGAGTCTCTGCTTCTCTTCTCGTGTTCTCTCCATCAGGCTTCTTTTCCTCCTCCTCCTCTTCCTCTCATTACTGCTCAAAGCATCTATTTATCCTCCTCTTCCTCCTCCTCTTCCTCCTCCTGCCCTGAGCTTCTCACGCAGCCGATGAACCGTAACGTCTGATTCATGCAGAGAGTCCTCCTGCTCTGACAGTCCACCAGCAGAGGAACACCTCCCTCCCTCCACAGCAACACTGTGAGAAGGTGCTATTTATAAGACTGAGCTGAACACAGCAACTCAGACTGAGGAAGTCTTTCGGACAAAAGATGAAACGTTTCTACATTTTTTTGTTGTTGCTTTGTTTTGTTTTATTTTTTGAATGTCCAGAGGACCAGACTTAGCTTTTTTAGACCTCCCTCCCTCCCTCCCTCCCTCCCTCCTTCCCTCCTTCCTTCCTTC
>JBBPBX010040438.1:11133-29374 GCA_038048925.1 Garcialebias charrua
GCCTGTCAGAGCCAGCTTTCCCTCTTTGAAACAAGACGGCATTCACAAATCCGTCTTTTTCATCCACATCCAAGTGAAATGGCAAGGAGTAATCTGGACACTGCAGAGAGCACGCATCAAACAAAGCTTGTTTAATCTCCACAAATGCCCTGTCAGCTTCCTCCGTCCACTGCAGTGGGGACACAAAATTTTTATATCCCACAGCCGAAATGAGGTTCCGCAGAGGAGCCACCTTACGGCTGAAATCAGGAATGAAGTTCTTACTGTAATTGATCAGCCCCAAAAATTTTAACATCATCCTAACATTTGCTGGTTTAGAATGATTTAAAATGGAGCTTTTCTGAGATGGTGTCAGTTGCAGGCCAGAGCCAGAGATGAGCCTACCCAAAAACTGAACTTTTGAACGACCCACCTGTAATTTGTGTTTTGACACTTTAAAACCACACTGGGCTAGATGTCGAAGCACACCTGCTCTACTGTACTGTAGTACCGTATTCGTCGGTCTATAACACGTTTTTTTTGCTCATTTGAATGTCCTCCGTATTATACACCGAAGCGTATTATTTATGGATTTTTGCCCCATATTTTTAGATCCATTTTTGGCTCTGATTCGCCATTTTTCATTTTGGCCTAAAAATGGTGCAGTTGTAGGAGGCTGTGAAGAGACGACACAGGAGACGGGATGTAGATCTTCACTTTTAATCAACTCCTACTAAACTGGCGGGAAGCACCCAACACCGCCTTATATATCCAATACCACATCCGGTCCTCAGGACCTTTCACAATAAAACATCCTGTAATGCCTTCGGTCCACTGGGTGTGAGTAGAGCCCCCTAGTGGTCCACCACACACGCCCCCCCAGAACACCCAGTAAGGTCCATCACTAGTCCCGCATTTTAGGTTTGATCAAACGACCAGAACGGCTGAACCTGGGCCCTGCAGAACCAGTCTGATGAAGCGGAGGGCTACGAGGAGGGTCTGCAGAAGATTCGGGCTCCAATGGACGTTGAGAGTCTCTGGAAGAAGGACCGCAGTCCGTTAGCAATGTGGATGGAGGTCTGCCCCTGCGAGGAGCCTGGGCCGTAACAACCTGATCATCTGACACAACATGAGCTGGTTTAAGCCTATCGATACAGACAGTCTCAGTACGACCCCCTAAATCTAAAAGGAAGTGTTTCGGACCTGGTTGAAGAACCCGAAACGGTCCATCATACAAAGGCTGTAGTGGTGTCCTGTGTGCATTGTGTTTGACAAAAACAAATTTAGAGGACTCCAGACTCTTAGGGACAAACGACTGCGGTAAACAATGGTGTACCGGGCCGGGGACACGAAAAGGGGCCTCCTGAGGTGAAAAATGTGGCAACGGTGGGGCGAATTGTGGTGAGGGTACCTCAGGTAAAAACTCACCGGGGACGCGCACAGGCTGACCGTAAACCAGTTCAGCCGGGGAAGAGCTCAGGTCCTCTTTGGTTGCGGTACGTAACCCCAACAAAACCCAGGGAAGACGGTCAATCCAGTTGTCACCGGTCAATGCAGCGCGAAGTGCGGCTTTCAATGACCTGTGAAACCGTTCACACAAACCATTACAGGTAGTCCCCGACTTACGAGCGAGTTCCGTACTTATGAGTTGCTCGTAAACCGGAAATTCGTACGTCGGAACACGAAGCACATGTTCTCGTAAGTCCGGATTTTCGCTCGTAAGTTGGAACGGTTTTGCTAGCGCGACTACAAACACTCGTTTTTCATCGAAAAACTGCTTATGAGTGCATAAAAATGATCGGAAACGTGTGTCCACATGTTTAGCTAACGAACTGTGGTGAAAAAACACAGAAAAACTCGTTATTTTTTGAGTTTTTTCCAACAATTCGCCAGCTCGTAAGTCCGGAACCTCGTATGTACCGGTAAGAGCGCTCGTAAGTCGGGGACTACCTGTAGCTTGAGGGTTGTAAGCGGTGGTCCTGTGAACGTTAGTCCCCAGACCCTTGGCCATGGTAGACCAAAGTTCAGAAACAAACTGCGGGCCCCTGTACGATGTAATGTCTGAAGGGGGGCCAAAACGCGCCACCCAGGTAGACAAAAATGCCCGGGCCACCACTGCAGATGTTGTGGATGTCAGAGGAACCACCTCAGGCCACCTGGTGGTCCGGTCTATCATAGTCAGCAGATGAGTAAAACCTTGTGACGGAGGCAGAGGGCCCACCAGGTCTACGTGCACATGATCAAACCGCCGACCTGGGATGGAGAAGGGTTCCAAAGGTGCTTTGGTGTGTCTGTTAACCTTAGCACGCTGGCATGGGACACACGCTGCTGCCCACTCCTTAACCGCTTTACGCAGACCGGGCCAAACAAACTTTGCACTGACCAGTTTCACCGAGGCTCTAACACCTGGGTGAGAAAGGGAATGTAAGGAGTCAAAAACGCGGCGTCGCCATGAAACTGGAACCAGGGGGCGGGGCCTGCCAGTAGAAACATCACAGAGCAGGAGAGGACCTCCGTCATTCACCTGCCGTTCCTCCAACTCGAGGCCTGTGGGCCCGGACTGGAGCTCGAGTATTTCTGCGTCGCCACGTTGGTCCGCAGCCATAACAGAAAAATCGATGCCAACGTATACGGGAGAGATCAGCACCCGGGAGAGACAGTCAGCTACCACGTTGAGCAGCACGTTGGGCAGCACGGTGGCACAACTGGTAGAGCTGCTGCCTCTCAGCGAGAAGGTTGCCGGTTCAAATCCCGGTCCGGGGCCTTTCTGGGTGGAGTTTGCATGTTCTCCCCGTGCATGCGTGGGTTTCCTCCGGGTACTCCGGTTTCCTCCCACAGACCAAAAAACATGCTTGTTAGGCTGATTGGTGACTCTAAATTGACCCTAGGTGTGAGTGTGAGAGTGGATGGTTGTTTGGTGTGAGTGAGACAGGTCCCTCTTGTAAATGAGTCCCCGTGACTCAACGAGGCTAGCCTGTATAAATAAAGGTTGAATGAACGTTGGATTTTCCAGCCACATGCTGAATGTCTGTAGTAAATTCAGACACCGCTGCGAGGTGGCGTTGCTGGCGAGCAGACCAGGGGTCAGAAATTTTTGACATCGCAAACACCAAGGGTTTGTGGTCAACATATGCAGTGAACCGGCGGCCCTCCAGGAAAAACCTGAAATGGCGTGTGGCCAGGTAAAGCGCCAGCAACTCTCTGTCAAAAACACTGTATTTAAGCTCGTTGTCCCGCAGCGTACGGCTGAAAAATGCAAGCGGCTGCCAAACCCCGGAAACCTGCTGTTCTAACACAGCCCCCACCGCAACATCAGATGCGTCGGTTGTTAAAGCTATTTGCGCCGCTGGGGATGGATGGGCCAAAAGGGCAGCAGTGGCCAGTGCAGCTTTAGCATCACCAAATGCCTGTAGGCGTTCTGGTGTCCAGTCCACGCTGTCGTTGGGCTTTTTCTTTTTCAGCGCTCCATAGAGCGGACGCAGCAGTTGTGCTGCCCTGGGGAGGAAACGGTTATAGAAGTTAACCATTCCCAAAAATTCTTGTAGCGCTTTAACAGACTGGGGCTGTGGGAAATCGGACACCGCCTGCACCTTGTTTGGTAATGGGACAGCACCACTTGCAGAAATGCGGTGGCCCAAAAAGTCAATGACTGGCAGTCCAAACTGGCATTTCGCTGTATTTACAATCAGGCCATGTGCTGCCAGGCGCTGAAAAACCTCACGGAGGTGGGACATGTGCTGCTCAGCCGAGCTGCTAGCCACCAGGACGTCATCCAGGTACACAAATACGAAGGACAGACCCCTTAGGACTGAATCCATCAACCGCTGAAATGTTTGTGCTGCACCTTTAAGACCAAAAGGCATGCGCAAAAACTCAAACAGGCCGAAAGGCGTGATAACAGCGGTCTTAGGGACATCCTCCACATGCACAGGAACCTGGTGGTACCCCCGTACTAAATCTACTTTAGAAAAAATGGAGGTCCCAGCCAGGTGCACTGAAAAATCCTGGATGTGGGGGATGGGATAACGATCGTTCTCTGTGATGTTATTAAGGCGGCGGAAATCCCCACATGGACGCCATTTGCCGTCTGCTTTGGGCACCATGTGCAGGGGGGAGGCCCACGGACTGTTTGAGCGCTGCACGATGCCTAAACGCTCCATGTTAGCAAACTCTTCCTGTGCTATTGCTAGCTTAGTAGCATCGAGGCGGCGTGCACGTGCGAACACCGGGGGGCCCGTTGTGGGAATATAATGTTCGACCCCATGTTTTGTGTTTGCAAAATCAGGAACAGTCAGCGAGGGGAATTCAGACAATAAACGCTGAAACACATTACCCGTGTAGCTGCCATCAAGGGCAGATCTCATTCAATATTCAGTTAAAGAGAGCAATAAATATTAGTGTTTAATATAAAACTTTTAATAATCGATAAGTAACAACTTTCAGTAATTTATGTTGTTAAGGTTCATTTTTTCTGTTAAAATGCATTAAAATGTATGGGGGAACGTATCTTTTGTTCCGCATGCCACGTTGTTTCCCTTGGAGTAAGATTGATTGACACAGTTGCCATGGAAACCGTTAGAGAACCGTTACTGCAGAAGAGACTACTACAAGAAGTTCCCCCTGAAGACAAAGGGGTGTTTTACGTTTCTTTTTGTAAGAAGAAGCTGTAGAAAATCGTCTTTATTCCTCTGGAGTTAATGTGGCCAATGAGGTACGATTTATTGTTTTATTTGTGTCTTTTACAGTACAGTATTTGTCTTTTATTTCTGTAAATCTTTATTTGCCGTGAACTAATTTAGGTCTGTGTTTCTTTTTAGTTCTGACGGCATTTATGGGGCATTAAGTTAAGTTGTCTACAATAAATGTCTGTTAAAACCCAAGAACAACGTTGATCCATGAATGAACTCGAGAGGAGTAACAACCCGAAGCTAAAAAGTTAGCATGCATTAAAGGCCCAGCTCCTCGCGTCTCACAAGGCAGTGACGAAAAAGACACAGCGTCGATCAAACGCCTGTTAGCTACATCAACAAGGAGCCCGTGAGCACAAAGAAAATCAGCCCCTAAAATAGGGACTGAGCTAGCAGCTACCACAAAGTTCCACTGGAAGTCCCGTTCATGGAAACACACAGTCACCAACCTTTCGCCAAACGTCTTGATGGGATAGCCGTTAGCCGCGGTTAGCTGCGGCCCGCAGCCTTCTGCCAACCTGTCGGAGCCAGTCGGGGGAACGAGGCTCTTCTGCGAGCCAGAGTCCACCAGGAACCGCCTCCCCGACCTCGAGTCTTCAATGAAAAGCAGCCTTTCCTTGTCGCCAACGGCCGCGACTGCTAGCGGGCGCTGGCGTTCTCGTTTCCCTGCGGCTTGAAACTGCACGGTGGGATGCATCGCCGTGCTTTGGCGCCAAAACGCTGGTGGTAGAAACAAAAGGCGGCTCCTGTCCGCCTGCGGGTAGCGACCCCTGCTACGACCGATGGCTCGTCCGGCGCTGAGGGCGTTGCTTGAAGCTGAGGTGCTGCTGGAGATCCGGGGACCGCCGCCTGGACCGCGAAAGTCCTCGCAGCCAGCAGGATGCGGTCGGCTTCGCGGGCCAGCGAGCGGTAATCCTTCTGCTGCAGAAACGAGGAGTTGGCCAGGGCGGTGCGCACTGGAGCCGGGAGCCGGCGGAGGAAGAGGTGGAGGAAGAGAAACTCACAGTCTGCTGATCCCCTCAAAGACAACATGCCCTCCACGAGCTCAAGAGCTGTGCCATCGCCCAAACCGGAGAGGGAAAAAAGTTTCTCAGCGCGCTCCGCGTCTGAGAGTGTGTAACGCTGCAGAAGGAGCTGTTTGAGGGCGTCGTACTTTCCTTGTGCAGGAGGGTCCTGTAGCAGGCTCATTACCCGCTGGGTGGACAATGGGTCCAGTGAAGCGACCACATGGTGGTATTTGGTGTCGTCTGCAGATATCCCGCCAAGAGCAAACTGTGATTCAATGTGGGCGAACCACGACTGAGGTGCGTGCAGCCAGAAGTCCGGGATTTTAACGGCCACCGCAAAAGCGAGTGGGGCCGCCGGTGGATGTTCCACAACCGCGGACAGCTGAAGAGCGCTGGCTGAAGCGTCAGGTGTCGACATATTCAATTCACGAGGGTCACCAGTGTAGGAGGCTGTGAAGAGACGACACAGGAGACGGGATGTAGATCTTCACTTTTAATCAACTCCTACTAAACTGGCGGGAAGCACCCAAAACCGCCTTATATATCCAATACCACATCCGGTCCTCAGGACCTTTCACAATAAAACATCCTGTAATGCCTTCGGTCCACTGGGTGTGAGTAGAGCCCCCTAGTGGTCCACCACACAGTACCACTTTTGTCCGCTAGCAGACACTTCCAGAGAGTCCACCGACCGTCATGTGTCCGAAAAAAAGCCTCCTTTGCTTGGACTGAATGTCGATGCCCGGCTCCCTGCTCTGGAGGTAGCTACCATTTAGCTGTGTTGTTAGCTGGGTTTTTTAGCAAGATAACTCATAAACCACACCTCGGATTTTCTTGAAACTTACCGGTACAGAGTGTACTGTAATTATTTGGCGGTCATTTACAACTTTTAGCTGCATAAGATATTTAGAGCTAAAAAAAAGGCTTTTACCATGTTAGCTGTTAGCTACCATAAACAGATACCTACTGTTTAGATAAACAGCTCAGAAACCACTCGGTGGATATTTTTTCTGCTTACAGAGTGTAATTATATGGCTTCAATTTACAGACTGTTGACCTGTAGAAGACATTTGAGATAAAATTTGATTTATTTATAATTTATTTTCGTAGCGCCCCCGAGGCTGTTTGGAAAAAGTCAAACCGAAACAATTTAAATTCAGCAGATTTGACCATTTCGTGAATTTATTAAAGCTGCACTATGTAACTTTGTAATGCAGTCTGTAACTTTTCTAACAATATATTTTTTAACATATTTCTTCACTCTGTCACTATCTACTGACAGACTGATGTTAGACAAAGTAATCTCTGAAAAAAACTATAGTCCCCTTGCTTCTCTATCAGCATTTATAAAAACACTAAAAACACAGAGTGACCCGGACAATGACCAGCCAATAAAAACAGAGTTGTTTGTCACGCCCCAACCCACGCCCCCGCCTGTCCCAGCCTCAGCGCCGCGCACGTTCTCATTCAAAGGATTGCAAAGCGATGCAGGACTGATTTGTATGTGACACAAATGTATTAAATATCCCTTCTTCATCCCAGAGCTGGACTTTTATTTTGTTTTTTTGCCAAAAGTCAAGTGATCGCTTCATCCTTCACTGACAGGAATGAGGAAATGGATTTGTCACGACTCACGAGCGAATTAAATCATGTCCAAAGTGGCTGGTGAAGCTCTGCTGATTTCAGGGTGTTTTTGTGTTGTTGGATGAGTGATTCATGGTTTTATTATATTTTTTAGAACGTTATATTAACATATAATCACAGAACTTCGCAGCGCAGAGACAGGACATGTAGTGGGAGCGGAGCATTCCAGACATACCAGACCTGCACTGACAGAAACGAGGAAGTCACGAGCGAATTAAATCATGTCCAACGTGGCTTCGTGAACCTCTGCCGATTTCTGCTGGTTTTTGTGTTGTAGGACCAGTGATTCATGGTTTTATTATATTTTTTAGAACGTTTTATTAACATATAATCACAGAATATTGAAGCGCTCCGAGCGACACACAGCAGGGGGCGGAGCTGCAGAACTCAAGTTCAACAGAGAACGGACTGTGGGGAGGGAGCAGAATGCTTTTACCTGCTGGAAATTTTTCTAAGTCCCAGCGTTCTACAGAAATTACATAGTGAACCTTTAAGGAACGGTTAAGCTCGGGAACCCTTGTGCTATAACGTCAGCTAAGAAATATTTTTTTTCTCAGCAAAGAAATAATAGTTTTTACAGTTTCAATCTTGTAAAGTCCTTCCGTGCTGACGCTTCTGTGGCCGCCATTTTAAGCAGGGCAAACGAGGCGCTGACCCGTCGCATAGCAGGGACGCATAAAAGATGCGTATTAAACACTGAAGCGTATTATGTACGTTTTTTTCTGGTTTATATCCAATAATTGTTCAAAGCGTATTATACACGGGAGCGTATTAAAGACAGACGAATATGGTACACCTGCTTTAGTGCAGCACACCTGCTTTACTGTAGTACACTTGCTTTACTGTAGTACACCTGCTTTAGTGCAGCACACCTGCTTGACTGCAGCACACCTACTTTACTGTAGTAAACCTGCTTTAGTGCAGCACACCTGCTTTACTGCAGCACACCTACTTTACTGTAGTAAACCTGCTTTAGTGCAGCACACCTGCTTTAGTGCAGCACACCTGCTTTACTGTAGCACACCTGCTTTAGTGCAGCACACCTGCTTTACTGCAGCACACCTACTTTACTGTAGTAAACCTGCTTTAGTGCAGCACACCTGCTTTACTGCAGCACACCTACTTTACTGTAGTAAACCTGCTTTAGTGCAGCACACCTGCTTTACTGCAGCACACCTACTTTACTGTAGTAAACCTGCTTTAGTGCAGCACACCTGCTTTACTGCAGCACACCTACTTTACTGTAGTAAACCTGCTTTAGTGCAGCACACCTGCTTTACTGTAGTACACTTGCTTGACTGTAGTACACCTGCTTTACTGTAGTACACCTGCTTTACTGTAGTACACCTGCTTTAGTGCATCACACCTGCTTTACTGTAGTACACCTACTTTACTGTAGTACACCTGCTTTACTGCAGCACACTTGCTTTACTAAAGTACAACTGCTTTAGTGCAGCACACCTGCTTTACTGTAGTAAACCTGCTTTAGTGCAGGACACCTGCTCTACTGTAGTACACCTGCTTTAGTGTAGTACACCTGCTTTAGTGCAGCACACCTGCTCTACTGTAGTACACCTGCTTTAGTGTAGTACACCTGCTTTAGTGCAGCACACCTGCTCTACTGTAGTACACCTGCTTTACTGTAGTACACCTGCTTTACTGTAGTACACCTGCTTTAGTGCAGCACACCTGCTTTAGTGCAGCACACCTGCTTTAGTGCAGCACACCTGCTTTACTGTAGTACACCTGCTTTAGTGCAGCACACCTGCTTTAGTGCAGCACACCTGCTTTAGTGCAGCACACCTGCTTTACTGTAGTACACCTGCTTTACTGCAGCACACCTGCTTTACTGTAGTAAACCTGCTTTAGTGCAGCACACCTGCTTTACTGTAGTACACTTGCTTTACTGTAGTACACTTGCTTTACTGTAGTACACCTGCTTTACTGTAGTACACCTGTTTTAGTGCAGCACACCTGCTTTACTGTAGTACACCTGCTTTACTGTAGTACAACTGCTTTAGTGCAGCACACCTGCTTTACTGTAGTAAACCTGCTTTAGTGCAGCACACCTGCTTTACTGTAGTACACTTGCTTTACTGTAGTGCACCTGCTTTACTGTAGTGCACCTGCTTTACTGTAGTACACCTGCTTTAGTGCAACACACCTGCTCTACTGTGGTACACCTGCTTTAGTGTAGTACACCTGCTTTAGTGCAGCACACCTGCTCTACAGTAGTACACCTGCTTTACTGTAGTACACCTGCTTTACTGTAGTACACCTGCTTTACTGTGGTACATCTGCTTTACTGTAGTACATAGGCATGTAACGGTTGTAATGGGTGTACCGAACCGTTTCGGTACAGCACGTTCGGTTCGGTCCACCTGTGTACCGTTTCGGTTATTTTTTCACTAATTAAACATTCTTAACAGGGGAATATATGCACCGCGGAACAAAATTTCCTGGGCGCGTTTTAGCACGGAGCTATTATCGCGCGGCACGTGCAGCTTTTAGCCATTAGCATCTCGTGCGGTCTCCTGTTTGTGAACGTTATAGCTTTCTTGTTAAAAGACGAGCGCACATTCAAAGCTGTGTGGACGTTGTTTCATGAAGACTCTGCAGCAGCAACACGTCTAATGCGAACACGCTGGAAACTATGTCATCCGAACGTGAACGAAGAAACAGCGGCTGGTTACAAACAGCGCTAACAGCAGCTGCATTAAAACTACTTCATTAGGTAATCAGAGCGGTCCAGAGCAATAACACAAGCTGTATGAGTTTTTAAATCTCTGAATCTCTGAACGTTGTTATATGCGCAGGCTTTAAAGTTGCTGAGCGTCGCTATGAGACATTCATCACGTCAACACTTCAAAAAGTTCAGCTCTTTATGAAAAAACTAACTGATGTTGTCAACAAGCCCTGGACCAGATTAAAGCCCTGCCATGATGATGAAGAGTGAGCGATTCAACCGTTCAAGAGGTATTGTTTTATTATTATCTAAATAATCTTTTTTTTTTTTAATCATAATCTTGTTTTTTTTAACCTCTTTTGTTTTTTATTTCCAGTCTGTGACAGAGGTAGCTGCTCTCTCTTCCACTTCAGGGAAATCCACCTGCAGCTAAGAAGTGTGTGATGACTGAACTGAACTCTGAACTTTTCCAGGACCTGTCCCACCAAGAAGAAGTTGTGAGTACAGTAATGAGGACAAATACAGCCACACTGCTGCTACTGGACAAAAACTTGATTAGTTAGATTGTAAACAGTCTGTTGCTGCTTATTGTTCTGGTTCTGACTGTTATTGTATTTATTAAGATTTGTATTATTGTTCATATAGTTTATTTATTGTAGAGTGCTGTTTATTTAAAATAGCATCCAAATGGGTCACTTTTATGTATTACTACTAGGGGTGTAACGATACATAAAACTCTCGAGACAAGACGAGACAAATTACAGAGTTTGCGAGAACGAGACGAGATTTTAATATTAGTTCAAGAAAACTTCAAAGATCGGTTTTATGCCGCAAAAAGGCTTTTATTCTGTTTTAACATGTATTACAAACTCAACTGATGTCTTCATTTTCCATCCATCCATCCATCCATCCATTTTCTTCCGCTTATCCGGGGTCGGGTCGCGGGGGTAGCAGCCTAAGTAGGGAGGCCCAGACTTCCCTCTCCCCAGCCACTTGGAGCAGCTCCTCTGGGGGAATCCCAAGGCGTTCCCAGGCCAGCCGAGAAACATAGTCCCTCCAGCGTATCCTGGGTCTTCCTCTGGGTCTCCTCCCGGTGGGACATGCCCGGAACACCTCACCAGGGAGGCGTCCAGGAGGCATCCTAACCAGATGCCCGAGCCACCTCAACTGGCTCCTCTCGATGTGGAGAAGCAGCGGCTCTACTCCGAGTCCCTAATTACACCCCTAATTACTACAATACAATACAAACATATTTTTGGCATATTTTCAAAATAAACATTTTGTAAGTCTTTATTTTGTCAAAAAAAAAAAAATTTGTAACGAAAATAAACCGAACCGAGCCCTCCTTGTAGTTGAACCGAACCGAAATGTGATTTTAGCGTACCGTTACACCCCTAGTAGTACACCTGCTTTACTGTAGTACAGGCGACCGTGGCACAGTGGTAATGGTAGTCGACCCCCGAGTCCATGTCTTCATTTTACTGATTGAATCTCCTTAGACCTTAGAATGTTTAAGTTTGTTTTAAAAAAAAATAGATATTCACGCAGGACTTTCCAAAAATTGAACATAAATATTAACTAATGCGTGCGCTAAATTTCCGCATCAGCACTGAATCTGCAGCCGTCACTCACCAGTGTTGCCAGATTGGGCGGTTCACCGCGATTTTCCTTCTGACTTTTGCGGGTAAAGAGTGCTTTGGGTGGGTGGGACTCTATCTGGCAACACCGGTCACACCGGTGTTTACACAAGTGTGTCTTTACATTCGGGGCAGCGTCGGCAGCGCCGGGACCCTCCATCAATGTAGAGGCGTCTGCGGCACCCTCCATCAGTAGTTGGGGCGTCTTCTATAGCAACTTCATCCGGCGAAGCCATGCTGTCCGTGACGCTGACTTGCTAGGGGCTCTGCTAGCATTAGCGAGACAACGTTACCTCTCAACGAGAGATATCGCGGGAGTTTAATATCACGAGATCTCGTACAACGAGATCTCGTTACACCCCTAATTACTACAATACAATACAAACATATTTTTGGCATATTTTCAAAATAAACATTTTGTAAGTCTTTATTTTGTCCAAAAAAAAAAAAAATTGTAACGAAAATAAACCGAACCGAGCCCTCCTTGTAGTTGAACCGAACAGAAATGTGATTTTAGCGTACCGTTACACCCCTAGTAGTACACCTGCTTTACTGTAGTACAGGCGACCGTGGCACAGTGGTAATGGCAGTCGACCCCCGATCGGAAGGTTGGAGGTTCGAATCCCGCGTCCGCCCACCATGTGTCGTTGTGTCCCTGGGCAAGACACTTAACCCCGAGTTGCTCCCGGTAGGTCTGGATGGCGCCTTGCAAGGCAGGCTACCACTACCGGTGTATGAATGTCTGAATGAATGGTGGTGGTATTGTAAAGCGCTTTGGGGCTCCTCCCAGGGGGCTGGAAAGCGCTATATAAATAAGCTCCATTTACCATTTACACCTGCTTTACTGTAGTACACCTGCTTTAGTGCAGCACACCTGCTTTACTGTAGTACACCTGCTTTACTGTAGTACACCTGTTTTACTGTAGTACACCTGCTCTACTGTAGTACACCTGCTTTACTGTAGTACAGCTGCTTTACTGTAGTACACCTGCTTTACTCGTCATTCATGTTATGTAACATACCGAAGGGGACGCCCTTGTCTTGTTGCAGGATGTTGTACGTGGTGGCCATTAGCGCTCCTTTGTTGGACACCATGCCAACAATCTCTACAACGCCGCTCAGTTCTTCCTCAAGCTGAAAAAACAAAGTTCAATGTAAACAACTTGTTTATCCTGTGTCCATCCACGTTTAATTATGAAGCACATTTACAAAGTTGATCAAATAAACAGGAAGTGGTTCCCAAAACACGAAAAGTACATTAAAAATAAACATCCACTGGTTGATTCAGCCTATGTAAGTTAACACAAACGTAAACAATTTATAATATTCAGAATTCACTCTTCATTGGAGACGCCATATTTGACTGTGCTGTTTGATGTAACTTTGTCTACACTAACTTCAACACCAGATGAAATTGCCCCACTTCATTTTGTTGTTGGACATGAAACTTCTCAGGGGTGTCAAACACACGTACAAAAGGATTAAAACCTTTTTCAAACTAAAGGCCAATTTCAGAATCTACATTAACTCAAGGTAGATACCAAGAGTTTTTTTCTTGGTCACAGGTTCCTCAACAACAGATTGATTGTCTCAATTGACATTTTCTGTTATGCTTTCGACATCATAATCAAAGATTACTGAAAAAAAATATTAAGTGATAAAAGCATTTCTCATATCATCTTGGGGGCCAGATAAGATGTCAATGAGGGCCACATTTGGCCACCGGGCCTTGAGTTTGACACCTGTGGGTTGGATGATTTGAACCCTAGCCCCCTGTGCCTTCACCTTGTACTTAATGGATTATTATTATGGATTATTTCTGTAAAATTAACATCAGGTGAAAGTTAGAGCAAAGTTGAGATTAAATAAGACGAACACGTGTTGGGTTAAAGATTTAAAAGCACTGCATTCAAACTAAAGAAGGTATTCACAAAATACTCTAGTAGATTAAATGATCAGTCCTGGGGCAGTTTACAGAATCCCGTAGTAGTGGGCCACTTGTTTTAGAATGTGAGGGGTGACTAAAAGAGCAAAACGACAAACCAACCTGGACTCTCTTTACACAGGTAATATTTGAAAAACTGAGTACATGTATATGTCATGACTGAGCCTCGTTTAATGTTTGGTTTGATATTCAAAACACCTGTGTTTCTACATTTGATCTTTTTTCTGTCTCATTATTTTCTACACATTTCCCCTCTTTGTAGTCCATCATTCTGTAATTCACATTTTTATTCTAATGTCATAAATGTGATGTTTATTTTGTGATAACTATTGGTATTAGGGGTGCAGGAAAAAAAAAATCTATTTTTTTAAAGAATCTAGATTCTTAGTCCTGGCGATTCAGAATTGATTCTAAAAGCCCCAAAATCTTTATTTTTAAATATGAATCAATATGTTAAAACAAAATGAATTCTGTATTTTATTTTGAGTTTAAGGTTAATGCACTATGGTAGGCTGAATCCGTTACGAGTTCCAGACCTATGGGCCCGTTCGTAAGTCGAAAATAACGTAAGTCGGATCACATACCAAAAAATAATAATATATTTTTTAAATAAATGTACTGTACAGTTACCAAGCACTTAGCCTATCCTAACACAGTTTTTAAAGATGAAGGAGTGAGTTGAACTGTCTCCCTTTCACATAAAGAGAGCTAGCTCCCTATATGTGAATGGAGCCTGCTAGGGAGGGAGACAATTCAACTCACTCCATCTTTAAAAACTGTGTTAGGATAGGCTAAGTGCTTGGTAACTGTACAGTACATTTATTTATAAAAAAAAAAGAAAAACATTTTTTTTGAATGAGATGCAAGTCCGAAACGTCGTAAGTTGAGGGCGTCGTAAGTCGAGGACTACCTGTATACAGTATATATAATTGTCTATGATGGACTGGAGACCCGTCCAGGTGTCCCCCGCCTCTCGCACAGTGATGGCTGGACATGGACACCAGTGACCCCCGTGACTCTTAAAGGAAGAAGTGGGTAAAGATGATGGATGAATTATTTGTTCCTAGATTTTTCTTTTATTGTTTTAGAGAAGTCCAGGCAACTAAGCTAACCTAATACAGTACTGGCAATTTAAGTTACAGAATTTAATGCATTCCTGTACAATTTGTTCCTATTTTTGGTATGAATATCAAATGATGCAAAAAATTGGATACAGTACAGAACCTAAAATTATTGTTTGAAATAAATGTTCCATTTGTTTACATTGTTGTTTAATATTCTCAGCTTGTCAGTTACAAAACTGAAACTAAATTTATGACCATTTTAATAGAAAAATCGTTTCTGAATCTAATCACGACACCAAAAACCGGAATCGAATCTCCAGACACAGAGATTCACACCCCGTATATCACGTCTATTGGGGGAGGCTTTCTTGATGAGTCTTGGGAGATCTTCGACATCACAGAATTACAACTATTCATCAGTTCACTCAACAATTCATCAATTAACCATAGCTTTATTTTTTTACCCACAAAATAAATGTTAAAAGCAGCACGTTGACAGGCTGATGTTGGACAGAAATGCTAAACAGTGAATGAATGGGCCACCAGGATGGAGCAGCTTGTGCATTCAAGCTGTGCACGTCATGTTTCTGCCCACCAGATGGCGACAAACACTAATGTTGAAAAGCTTCAAGTTTGATTTTTTTCCAGTGCCTCATAAAATCTCCATGAGACCGCCACTAACTGAATAAAACTCTTCCAGTTAATACTTTCATGTGAGAAACAGGGCCGATGCACTACTTTAAAAAGCGAAAAAGACGGAAGACATCGATGTTCATCAAATTAGCTTCAACAACCAGTTCGTTTATAAAGTACAGCACTCACAGGTTCATTTAGTTCAACTGTTGTGGGTTTTTCTTCTCCGTCCAACACAGTAAACGATTTACCGCTTGGGTTAACCTACAAAAAGTAAACACGAAGACATTGAACACATCTTGTTAGCAAAACGTATAAAACAACACGATTCTTCAACTTGTGTGCAAAGCAACGCCACCTTTCCGACACGACCGACGAAGCACACCGCTCGGTTGATGTGCTGCGAGAGCATCGAGCAGTTTATTCTGGGTCTGGGAACGTCCAGGATGCCTGCCATGTTCGCGGGTAACTCTTGTGTTAGCTTACAACAGCGCGGGAAACTTCTTCTTCTTCTTGGTTTCTTTTTTTGGCGGTTGGCAAACAACTGAAAGGTGCATTACCGCCACCTACTGGTGTGGAGTATGAACTGGATCAACGTTCAAAAATAAATAAAATAAACTATATTCTTTCAAATAATCGAGTTTGTTTCAAGTAATGTATTAAGGCTTGGGTACTTTCAGATTTTGAATTGTTCTTTAATAATTTTATATCTAATTCATTTCGAGGCACTTCCGCGGCGCTCCGGAATTTTAGTCCCCCGGAAACGTTAATAAATAGTTCCGCCACGTCTGGCAAGCAGAATAATTCGAAATAGAACTATTATTAGTCCCCACAAAAACACAGACATCATTGCTATCCGCCTCATCCCCCATATAACAAACACTACTGGAGAAAGAACCGAGCGAAGTTTGTTTAGGACATAATTGTTATGCGAGCAGCGGGGGAGGAGGAACAACCCGTGGGTGACACCACTGACTCACAACAACATGAAGTGACTTCTCTTCACAGGCCACAACAGTAAGATTACTTCACAAAGAAACGACTCTTCTATAAAACATTTTAAACTACGTTTGGTGTAAATGTTTATAATATGCTTTTAAACAATAAAAGTCTTAGCGCTTTTTTTTTGGACATGTAACTGGGTCTAAACCTAAAAGTTACTTTAATTTAAACTTTAATTATATTTTTCAGCTCACATTCTCTTCCACTGACATGTTTATTTTTGTTTCGTGTAGATAAAAGAACATGTTGAATTTTCTTGGACTTCGCAAGGACTCAAAGAAGTCAACAGCCGACAAGGAAGTGGATGGAGGTTTTGTTCTTGTTGGTAAGATCTTTTACTGTCCTGCTGTGAACTGAACATGTGTTAACCAAGTATTTCAGGCCAGTAAAACTGTGAGGAGTATGATGTAAAAAGCACCTCCTAACAGGTGTTTACAGGAAAACAATGCATTAAAGCTGCTTAATATTTCTAACAAAAGGCTAATCCAACAAGTATTGTCCTAAAATATGAACTGAAGGAATCTCGAGTGTTCAAAATGATCCAAGCACATCATTCCAGGAGTCTTCCCCTTAGTATAAAATATTTAATTGAACAGAAGTTAAAGAGTAACTTACCTCAAAATTAACTTTTTTTTATCTGATGAACTCCCTAGAATGTGTGTAAAATGTTGTATAGCTCTATGTCTGTGTTAATTTTCATGTTTTTGTGCTTATTTGTTAAAATCGGCAATATTTGGTCTAAAAACTTGTTTTCACTAATCCTATGGGTTGAACTATGGTACTGCAGCCTAATTTTCTTATTGGTCAACGACTGTTCACTCTGACGTGTCTTGTAGACTGTGTCGTCACAAAAGTGGTTCAAGCAGAGCTAATCCCCTGCAGAGATGAGAAGGTCCTTGCTGCAGTTCTTACCTTATATTAGCCTGGCCCTCGCCATTCCTACGCAGCTCCGCTCAATTCTATTTTCCCTTCACTGCTGGGTCTGGGACTTCTCCCATAGACAAGGATTTCTCCAGTAGATTTTTGACCGGACCAATCAGAGAACAGAAGGGGCAGAGTTTTTGGCCCCTAACCCACGCCCCCACCTGTCCCAGCGCAGCCAGCGAGCATTCGCATGTTCTCATTCAAAGCGATGCAAAGCGATGCAGGACTGTTTTATATGTGACACAAATGTATTAAATTCCCCTTCTTAATCCCTTATCTGGAGTTCTTTTTTGTTTTTTTGCCAAAAGTCAAGTGATCGCTCTCTCCTCCCTCCTCTCCCTCCGCTGATTTGAATGAGGAAATGCCTCAGGTTGTCACTCACGAGAGAATTAAACTCGGGTTTTACGTTGCTGCCCGAGTCCCTGCAGATTTTCTGGTCTTCTGGTGTGCTGGACCAGAGCTCTATGGTTTTATTGTATTTTTTAGAACGTTTTATTAACATATAAACACAGAATATGCAGCTACAGCGAGAGAAAATGCAGCAGGAGGCGGAGCTGAAGTCAAGTTCAACAGACCACGGGGGAGCAGCCATATATGGCTCTGAGGGGGAGGGACCAGAATGCTTTCCCTGTCCAAATTTTTTCTAAGATCCAATGGTTTTGTTCCTCAGCAGAGGCCACGCCTCCAGCAAGAATCGGTTCTCTATAGAGAAAGTCCAGACCCTAGTACGAAGCAAAGTGAAGGACAAGGGTCTGGTTTTAACCAGGCTAACCTTATATGGAAGTGGTACAATGCGCTTCGGAAAAGTACTGCAACAAAGCACATTATAATTTTTGGAATGGCACTAGTTATTTGTATATTTTAACTTATTTATTTTAAGAATACTTTTCACTTAATCAAAATCTATTAATTGAACTCCAGCGTTCTAAAACTATTTGATTGTATTTGTTTTCTTATTGTGCGATGGACGAGTGATGCATGAATGCCAAGTTGGGGCAGTGGTGTAGGAGCGGGTTTGGGATCCGAAAGACC
>JBBPBX010040439.1:0-29373 GCA_038048925.1 Garcialebias charrua
TTCTTCCTCTGATTTTATCCTCAAACGGTGTCCCTATTGAGTTTGTTGATTCCTATAAATATTATCCTGCTGGTGAAGATTCTCAGTCGTCCAGGACATGATAAAATCAAACGCCTTTTTTGATTTGGGTATCCTGGTCGATTTGCATCTCTCTTTTAAACTCCACGTGGAAAAGTAAAGAAACTGAAAGTTAAACTGGGTTTCTTTTTCAGAAATAGATCATGTCTAACACTGAATGTTAGGAAACGCCTTGTATCTGTGACTTTCCTTCCCTCCATTGATTACGGTGACATTCTCTACATGAATGCTCCTACAAGCACCCTGCAGATGTTGGATGTTGTCTATCATGGTGCACTAAGATTCATAACTGGCTGTGATTATCGTACCCACCACTGCACCCTGTATTCACTGGTTAACTGGACATCATTAACTTCACACAGACTCTTCCACTGGTACATTTTCATCTTTAAATCACTTCTTGGTCTGCTGCCTTCATACATCTCCTCCTACATGTCTTTGCGTGAGTGCAGCTACAGTGTGCGCTCTCAGGACATGATCACCTGCAGTGTTCCATCAGTGAGGACTGAACTTGGAAAAAGGGCCTTCTCCTACTCCGCTCCTGCTTCCTGGAATATCTTACAAAAAGATCTGAAGCTCTCGGCCCTGACCTCTCTAAATGGTTTTAAGAATCTGTTGGAATCCTGGCAAAAACCAATGCAGATATGTTCCTGTTTTTGATTTTCTACAACAACCTTATAATGTTTTGCTACTTTGCTACTTTGTTAAAAAAAATCTGTATTTCTCTCTTATGTTTGTCTATTCTTGATTGTTTAAGGAAATTCTACCATTGCTGTTGTCATCATTCTTTAGTTTGTTGCAGGTCGATCTTGTAAATGAGTCCACGAGACTCAATGAGATTTACCTGACTAAATAAAGGTTGTATGAATGAATGAATGAATGAATGAATGGTGTCTAGCCCCATCATGTGTTGTGTTTATGTCTTGTGTTCTCCTTATCCTCAGTTTCTGTTTTCTATAGGGTTAGTGTTTTCTCAGTGTATGCCTCCATCTGGTGTTGTGTCTCTGTTCCTGTATTCCTTGGTTTCCCAATTTATCATTTCCCCTGATGTGTTTCAGCTGCATGTCCTCACATGTGTTTTGTCTCATTAGTCACTGTATATAGTCTTTGTCTCGGTGTTAGTCCTTGGTCCTGGCATTGAAGGTTGTCCACTGGTGATGTCCTGTCTGCTCCTTGTGATCTATACACGTCTTGCTGCACTGACAGCCTTTTTGATTTCTTGTTAATAAATACTTTATTTTATAATCTCCTGGGTCCTGGACTGCATGTCTGCACCAGTGCCCCTGTTACGATACAGAGAGCTCAACAGGACAAAACCAGTCCAATCATGGATCGGGTTCTAGTGTTATCTTTAAAGTTGCATCATCTGGCATGGAGCCAGAGGTGATAGTAGGAAGGTTGGTTTGAATATTTTCCTAATTGAAATAATTTTATTTAGAAAGATTCTCATGAACTCATCATTGCTAATAGTTGTAGGAATACATGTATCAACAGAGATATGATTTTTCATTAGACCAGTGGTTATTTTTTATACTCATCAAAATTAATATAGCAACATTTTTCAAGAACAGATATGAGGAGTTTGATTATATTTCAAACAGTCTTACAGAGAAATAACAATCTTTAAAGAATGTTCAATGGTAAAGTGTGACAGTGGAAATGAGATGCATCTAAAAAGACAAGAAAATTAAAACATTGTAATTTTTTTATATAAAAAAAACCCCATCCAAACATAAAAGCTACTGTTCGTGCATTTCCATTCCCCATCAGGTGACAGTACCTTGTGACATTTCTTTAGTGACCATTGGAGCAGATTTTCTGGTAAATGTCACCAAATTCAGCTTTAATGATTTATAAACATAATTTATTCAGCTGAGGTTTATGGATCATATCACCTTGTGCTTTTTGTTGTTGAGCTTTGAAACTGGTGGATAAAAAAATCTGCCACTTTTAACAAAGAAAATCAGAATTTTGTGTGTTTGTTTATTTATTTATTTGACGCTGTGGGACTCATTCAAAGCTGAATGTTCAATCACAAATTATTTAGGAAATTTTAGTATTTTATTCCGCAAATATGTCATTTAAATATTTTTCTGAGATTTAATTTTCTAGTTAATTTCTGTCAAGCAATAGTTCAGCTCTGTTAAATACCCTGCTGCATGCTCAATAATCCAGGTAGAAAAATCTAAAAAAGCTAAGTCTGGTCCTCTGGACATTAAAAAACAAAACAAGCAAGTTGTTAAAGTTGTTAAAGTAAAATGCTGTGGGAACATAGTGAACAATCAATAACTTACCTGTTGCAGATAGCCCTTTATAGACAACTTAAGTTTAGAGAAATAGAAATCTCTTTTATAAAACACCTCCAGTCTGGCCTTAGATGCCTTCTAGCCACTTCAGTGTGTTTCCTGAATGGACTGAGGCAGTGGNGGGGGGGAGGGCAGGGACCGTGTGTAGGGGTTGAAGCCAACCCGTCCCTGATGCACCTTTGTGCTGTGAAGTGAGGTAATACCAGGGGCAAACCAGCTGATATGTGTAAAGGTAAGCTGGCTTTGTGGCTCTATAAAGTCATGAAGTGATAACATCTGGTCTGAGCGACCACCTGGCAGTCACAATAAAATAAACAACAAAATAAACAACAACAAACAGATTTGTTAGAGAAAAGACTGTTGATGACGCACAGCAGCTTTATACTTAGTTTAAAAAACAAAGAATTAAAAATAATTTGTTAATTCATCATGTTTTGAAAACAATACAGGGAGTTGTCCATCACCCTTATTATTGTTATAAATGTTTTATTAAGCACTTTATCTGACATGAATATAAATTATTTGGTCAACCCTATTTTAAACAAGTTTGCATAGTTTATGCCAGGGGTGTCAAACTAATTTCCACTGAGGGCCACATCAGCATAATGGATGCCCTCAAAGGGCCAGATGTAACAGTAAGACATTACAAATGTAACTAAATTTAACTAAATGTAATGTAAAATAAATGCAACTACTCCCTTAATGATAAATTACTCTTTTTTTTTTTTTACTTATTCAACTTACAAATATTCCATATATATATTTGCATAGAAGTAGAAAAATATCCATCCATCCATCCATCCATTATCTTCCGCTTGTTCTGAAGTCGGGTCGCGGGGGCAGCAGTTTGAGCAGGGAAGCCCATGACATTTCTTTCCACAGCCACCTCTTCCAGCTCTTCAGGGAGAATTTCAAGGTGTTCCCAGGCCAACCGAGAGACATAGTCTCTCCAGCATGTCCTGGGTCTTCCTCAGGGTCTCCTCCCAGTCGGACATGCCCAAAGCACCTCCCTAGGGAGGCGTCCAGGGGGTATCCTTACCAGATGCCCAAACCACCTAAACTGGCTCCTCTCGATGTGGAGGAGCAACGGTTCTACTCTGAGTCTCTCCCGGATAACTGAACTTCTCACCCTGTCTCTAAGGGAGAGTCCAGCTCTACCCTGTGGAGGAAACTCTTTTCAACTGCCTGTACCCACAATCTCATCCTTTCAGCCACTACCCAGAGCTCGTGACCATAGGTGGGGGTAGGAACGTAGACTGACCGGTAAACAGAGTTTTGCCTTACAGCTCAGCTCTCTCTTCACCACAACGGACTGGTACAGAGTTCGCAATACTGCAGACGCTGCACCAATCCGTTTGTCAATTTCACGCTCCATTCTTCCCTCACTCTTGAACAAAACCCCAAGATACTTGAACTCCTCCACTTGAGGCAGAACCTTGGCCTGAAGAGAGCAGCCCACCCTTTTCCGGTTTAGGATCATGGCCTCAGATTTGGAGGTGCTGATTCTCATCCCAGCCGCTTCACACTTGGCTGCGAACTGCTTCAGTGTGAGCTGAAGATCACGGCACAATACCATACCATACCATACCATTTTATTTATAAAGCACTTTAAACAGGAACAAGTCCACACAAAGTGCTGGACAAACAAACACGCAACAGGCAACACAGACAATGAAGTACAACACGAAAAACATAAAAACATTGCAGATCATAAATAAAACGATCCAATACAAATCAGCTGGCATTGAAAGCAATGGAGTAGTAGTGAGTTTTTAACCGGGATTTGAAAACCGAGAGGGAGGGGGCCTGTTTGATGAGCAGCGGTAACTCGTTCCAGAGTCTTGGGCCTGCTACAGAGAACGCCCTGTCACCCCTGCGCTTAAGGCGAGTTTCTGGAACTATTAAGAGTACCTGATCCTCTGACCTCAAAGCACGTGGAGGGACATATGGGTGTATCAGATCCGAGAGATAGGCGGGGGCGAGACTGTTCAGCGATTTGTAGACATACATGAGAATTTTGAATTGGATTCGAAGATGAACCGGTAGCCAGTGAAGGGAGGCCAAGACTGGTGTAATGTGCTCTCTTTTGCGTGTGCTGGTTAAAAATCGGGCAGCTGCGTTCTGAACCAGTTGTAATCGTGCAATGGTGGCTTGACTGACGCCAAGCAGAAGGGAATTGCAGTAATCCAGCCTAGATGTAATGAATGCGTGAATCACTGTCTCCAGGTTGTTTTTTGATAATATGGGCTTCAGCTTAGACAGACGCCTCAGCTGGAAAAAACAGGATTTGACAATCATGTTTACATGACTGTTGAGTTTCATGGAAGGATCCATTATCACTCCCAGATTTGTGACTTTTTGTTTTTCGGACAGGGGTAGAGCAGACAGGTCAATGCAGTGGTTTGAGGTTGTGTCATTGGGAAGGAACAATATGGCTTCCGACTTCTTATCGTTGAAGCTTAAGAAATTTAAAGCCATCCAGTCCCTGATGTCAGCCAGGCAGTCGAGCAGAGGTTGAATAGAGCCTGTACCATTTTGTCTTAGGGGGAAGTAAATTTGACAGTCATCAGCGTAGAAGTGGAAGGGTATATTGTGTTTCCGGAAAATAGCACCGAGTGGCAGCAGGTATAAGGAGAACAAGAGAGGACCCAGGATGGACCCCTGCGGAACCCCCCATTTAAGAGCCGCCACTGCAGAAGTAAAATCGTTGATGGAAACACAAAAGGATCTGTCAGAGAGGTAGGATCTGAACCAGTTTAGGGCTGATCCTGAGATGCCCACCCACTGCTCCAACCTAGCAATGAGGATCTCATGGTCGATGGTGTCGAAAGCGGATGTGAGGTCCAATAGGACAAGCAGCACAGAGTCACCAGTATCTGTGGATAGGAAGATGTCGTTAAAAACCTTCAGTAGGGCAGTCTCAGTGCTGTGGAGGGATTTGAAGCCAGACTGGAATAGCTCGGGGATAGCGTGATCCTCCAGGAAGCACTTTAGTTGGGACTCAACTATTTTCTCTAGAAGTTTAGATACAAATGGGAGTCTGGAGACAGGCCTGAAGTTGGATAATACTGACGGGTCGAGGTTTGGTTTTTTCAGGAGGGGTTGAACAGCAGCATGTTTTAATGATTTTGGCACCACACCCGAGGATAGACTGCTATTTACAATCGAGAGAATGGAGGGACCTAGAGTGTGAAAAACCTCCTTTAGAAGCCGAGGGGGGACCACATCGAAGGGGGAGCCAGATGGTTTCAGGTTGCACATGACCTGCTCTAGAGAGGACAGAGAGACTGGTTCAAAATGGTCAAACACAGCAACAGATTGAGGTGGGATGGATGGATCGTGAGATGGAGGAGAAATGAGAGCCCTGGTGGTTGCGATTTTATCTAAAAAGAAATGTTGGAAGTTCTCGCACAGCTCAGTCGAGGCTTCCATGGGTGATTGTTCAGTGAGGTGGAGAACAGAGTTTAGGGTGGAGAACAGAACTCGAGGGTTACGAGAGTTTGCAGCAATGATATCAGAGAAGTATTGTGATTTAGCAGTTTTCACTGCTTTCTGATATCGGCGCCAGCTCTCTTTTACCATCTGAAAAGAGACCTGCAGTCTGTCTTTTTTCCATTTCCTCTCCGCTGATGACGCCAACAGGACCACATCATCTGCAAAGAGCAGAGATGAAATCCTGAGGCCACCAAACCGGAAACCCTCCGCCAGCTGCCTGCACCGAGAAATTCTGTCCATAACAAAATCGGTGACAATGGGCAACCCTGGCAGAGTCCAACTTACACCTGCTTTTTGGATTTGGCTGGTTCCTGGTCAACACACAAGGAAGACGTCGGCAGCAGATCTGGACCTGGTCAGGCTGCCTGCCTTACATGATGGCTTGGTTCATGTCTCGAGAACCCAGGCTTTTGGCTGAATGGATTAGATCTCTGGGCTTTTCTCAGGCACGTTCCATTTGTATGGTAATTTTAATTTGGAAATTTCGGAAGCGAGTGGACCGACACAGACTGAAGGTAGATGTCATCAAAGTTCTGCCTGTCCCCAAAACAATTGTGTTTATCTGAAATTTGGCTCACTGACTGGCCTTGACAGGCCGTCTTATCTCAACACGCCTGCAGAAGTTTTGTAAACCTGACGCTCTCACCCTCCCAATCCTTCTGCTGAGGAATTCCACGGACTTTTCAGAGGAGCCCAGCTGAATAAACATTCTGTCATCATTTCAGGACTCTGGATTCGCCTCTGGCCGTCCTCGGCAGCTCCCCCCATGAGTGTGCACAGATCTCCAGAGGGAACTACTGTATATGAACTGAGTGATTCTATCTGAACTCTGCAGTGCCTCTACGGAGCTGGCTGCTCAACCGCCTTTGAGTCCCCTTCCCCGCCCTCTGCGCACCCTCTGCGTAATGTCAGCGTCATTATGTGCTTGTGTGTGAGATTTCTTTCATTACCACATTTTTGACCTTCAAGCAGAGGTCAAAAATGTGTTAGAAAATGTTTTGTCTCCAAACACTGTGTCATTTTTCGCCACTTTTATTGTCTGTCCAACAGATCTCACTTGTAAATGAGTCTTCGAGGCTCAATGTGACTTATGCAGTATGTGAGGCAGTTAAACCTGTCACAACCTTAATTACTTATTCAAGACTAGTTCAAGTTTAAGGATGGTAATTGTTTATTTATTCACGGATTCTCTTCTTTTTGGATTAAACACTTTCTTGTGTGACCAGATGAGATATAAGGGACATGAAAGGTTATTATATTTGACCCATCAAGGAAATGCTGTCATTTATTTAACAGATCATTAAAATAACATCATAACATGTACACTTGATTGGTTCTAATCAAATTTCCTATACATGTTTAAGGAACAACAAATCAAGTAATGAGATGGTAATTAACTTATATCTGAAGGCACTTAACTTAATATTACTGGCAAAGATAAGGAATAGGAGGAAGAGGGTAATGCCTGGTACCCACTGCCCCGATTTCGGGCGGCTGAAGCGGCCGGTTTACATTCAAAGTCTATGAGGAGACGCGTGGAGTCACGGCGACCAGGGAAGCGGCGCGATTCGAGTGATCAAAGCGGCGCGGCGGCAGCCCAAGTTCCCTTCGCGGGCACGCGCGCGTCCAAATCAACCTAGCCGTCGAGCCGCCGACGTCCCAAATGTTGATCTCTGGCGGCTCGACGCATCCGGCAAACAGTCGGGAGAGCCTCGCTATCTGATTACACAACCACAACGGGACTTTTTTTGGACTTTTTAAACTCACCGGATCGAGCCTCCATGAACTGGAACCAAACTCCGGTAATAAACGTGGCATTTTTACAGTTGCTGCTGACAGGCTGCTGTACTCTCCAGTGTAGATCACCCCAAACATAAAAAAAAACGTTTTATCTCATCAAAAACCGTCGGAGGTGCAGTTAACACAACAACTGAACCCGGAAAACAAGCTAGAGACCCCTCCCTCTGCTACCCCCTAGTGTACGTCATCAGACGGTCTTCAGTGGCCAGTGGGACCGTGACCAGCAGCCAAAAGGGGGCGGCAGGCGCATTTCGAGTTGTGCAGTGGGTACCAGGCATAAGGGAAATGATTGAGTGAAGTCAACCAGGAATGACATTCTCCATCCGACACCAGCTAAACACAGGTACGCTTTAGTAAACAACAACTCGTTACCTTGGACGTAAAAAGGTCCTTGGGTCCAGTTACGTCCGAGCCGGTCAGTCTGTTACTTTTCCAACGTCTCCTGTATCCGCTTTGATCGGCAGAAGTAGCGGCAGTTCCGGTTGGTTTCCAAAATAAAATATTTCTCAGAAGGAATTTTTATTAAAAGGTTTTGGAGCTTTGAGCTCATTCGAGTTTACAGCGAGCGTGCTGTAGACCCTAGCTGAGAACTAGGCCTTTGGCTTATGGCCAAGTTCACAACCCAGAGGCTGAGCGTGTAACTCAGTCCAAGAAGATCACGACTCGACTTCTTCACTCAACTGAACAGTTCAAGGAAGTGAGAGCTTTTAAAGAGAGCTTGACTTCCTGATACTCGCTCCTTCCCTATTGGTTAGTGGAAGTAGGAGGAGAAATGAAGTAGGAGGAGGAAAGGAGGAAAAGATAGACACCAGATTTATGATTCAAATTGATTAAAGTGTCTTAACACTTTTAAACATATACTGAAAAGATTTTTTTGACCTGTCCTTCGATTAAACAGAGTCTTTGATTATCAAAATATTTTAAATAATGATAATAAAATAAAATAAGGTTATTCTTTTGATTATTTGAATCAGAACAAAAATAAAGAGTCTCTTGGTGAGATAATTTGTGTCCTGGATTCAAATTAATGGGATAAACAGTGTGCTATCCTTTCCTGAACGTTTTTAGAGAAAGAGGTGTACCACTACACTTATCTGTTTAAATCAAGGTTGAATGAATGAATAAAGGGGTCCGACTTACTGCCGGCAATGCAAACCAAGCTCTCACACAGCTTGTATAGGGACTGAACAGCCCGTAGCAATGGGTCACCAATCCCATACTCACGGAGCACCCTCCACAGTGTACCCCGAGGAACACGGTCAAATGCCTTCTCCAAATTCACAAAACGTAGACAGGATGGGCAAACTCCCATGACCCCTCGAGGATCCTAGTGAGGGTAAAGAGCTGATCCAGTGTTCCACGGCCAGGACGGAACCCACATTGTTCCTCCTGGATCTGAGGTTTGACCAACGATTGGACTCGCTTCTCCAGTACCCCTGAATAGACCTTACCGGGGAGGCTGAGGACAGTGATGCCCCTATAATTGGAGCACACTCTCCGGTCCCCCTTTTTGAAGAGGGGAGCCACCACCCAGTCTGCCAATCCAGTGGCACTGCCCTCGATGTCCACGCAATGTTGCAAAGTTGTGTCAACCAAGACAGCCCAACAACATCCAGAGCCTTAAGGAAATTAGGGTGAATCTCATCCACTCCCGGAGCTCTGCCACCTCGGAGCTTTTTAACTACCTTGGCAACCTCAGCTATAGTTATGGATGGATCGACCCCAAAGTCCCCCGACTCAGCTTCCTCCATGGAAGGCATGCTGGTGGGATTGAGAAGGTCCGAGTATTCCTTCCACCTCCCGACGACAACACTGGTTGATGTCAACAGCAGACCCTTGTTATAACATAAAACCTTTTGTCAGGTTCTGAAACCCACATTACTCTATAAATCAATTATCAAACTTTCCAAATTAACATGAAAAAATAAAAAGTTGTGACACTAACTTTGTTCAAAACTTTTTCCTAGTTAAGAGGGCAGAATAATGATCCAACCAACAATTGTGAGCTGCTAAGCTGGCGCCAAGATGGCGCCTGTGTACATGGCCTGCCGTTTGTCTCTGCGTATGATTTGTTTGTTGCTGATTGTGCAGCTTTTTTCCACTAATGTCAACTCCTTAATGGTGTATGATCGCCAAATTTTGCTGGAAGTTGGATTTTCTGTTAGAAATCTATCTACTTGGGACTTCACCAGACACGGAACTTTCCCCCCACTGCTGTCGGGGGTCCCAGCTCACCTGTGCCGTGTTTGGGCTCCACCACGCCGGCAAAAACGCACACGTAGCTGGGGCAAGCGGGTCGTCAGCTGGTGAGACTAAATGCTGTGCTGAGACGCTTTTCTCCAGCTTCTTCTGAAAAGTTTGGATCGGTGCCTCACCTCTCTCTTCTGCTGTGTGTGCTGGACCCCCACCCCCTGACGCCTGGTTGGTACCTGTTGGCGGCGGCCATGATGGAACGATTCAGATGCACGCGCCCTGTTTTGCTCATCCCCGCAGACAAAGGCGCTCGCTCCAAAACCTGCAGCCTCTGTGTCGGGAGCCGCGGATGTTGGATAAGGATGCAGAACCGCCGCTTGCTGCCAGGATCGGCCTGATTAATGCCAGATCGCTGACAAATAAAACTTTTATCATCAAGGATTTATTTTTATCTCAAGGATTGGATTTCTTATTCATAACAGTCATGGACAGGTGGACCAGGTGAGTCCAGCGATTGATGGAACTTTTACCGCAGGACTGCTACTATTTTAATTCACCACGGATGTCTGGTCGAGCAAGAGGAATAGTGACTGTTTTTAAAAGTTGTTTTGACTGTAAACCGCTGTCTCCATCTCCATTCAGCAGCTTTGAGCACAGCCTGTTTGAACTTGGCTCCTCCCACATTACTCTGTGTGTGGCTGTTTATCATCCCCCCAAATACAATAAGGATTTTATAAATGAGTTCACAGACTTTTTGGCTGAAATTATGCCAAAATATGATATTCTCATTCTTGGGGATTTTAATATCTCTGTGTGTTGTCCTGATTTACCCATGGCTCAGTCCTTTTTAAACATCATTGACTCTTTTAATCTTGTGCAGTCTGTGACTGGTCCTACACATGAGCATGGACACACTGGACCTGGTTTTATCTTGTGGTTTACCTGTTTTTAATGTAGTGAGTAGTGACCCTGTGTTTTCAGACCACATGCCTGTTTTATTTGAGACTAACTTGTCCTGCACTAAAGCTAAACCCCGCGTTGCAGCTCGACTCTGTCGTGTTCTGAACTCTTCCACTGCTGGTCACTTTTCATCTGCTTTTAATCAGAAATGTACCATCCCAGAGACCAACAACACCGAGATCCTCAGCTCATGGTTTCACTCCACCTGCACAACGGTTCTGGATTCTGTGTGTCCGTTAAAAATCAGATCTCCTAAAATCAAGTGTGAACCGTGGTTGGACAAAAGCACCAGGGCAGCCAGGAGAGAGTGTCGCAGAGCCGAGCGCAGATAGAAATCGAACAAATTACAGGTGTCATTTCAAATATTAAAGGACTGCTGGCGTCACTATCAAAAAACTGTTAAAGATGCCAAAAGAAAATACCTGTCAAATGTGATTGCATCAAACAGTCACAGTCCTCATGTTCTGTTTAAAGTGAATGGTTCTGTTCTCAATGCACCACAAACTAACTGTATTGAACCCTCACCTGCTGCATGTGAAACCTTTCTAAATTTCTTTGTTGAGAAAGTCAATTCCACCAGGGCCCAGATCTCACCTTCTGCTCATGACGCCTCAGTCTCTGTGACCTTCTCTGCTGTTTTTGACAGCTTTGAACCTGTGACTCTGTCGTCTCTGCAGGAGGTGGTTAGTCATTTAAAGCCAACAGGTTCACCAAGTGATGCTATTTCTCCTTGTTTATTCAAAGAGGTTTTCCTCACTGTAGGTCCTTCAGTCCTTGCTCTTCTGAACAGCAGTCTGTCCTCTGGTGTGGTCCCTGGAAATTTTAAACATGCAGCTGTCCAGCCTCTCATTAAGAAACCCACTCTTGACCCCTCTGTTTCTGCTAACTACAGGCGATCTCCAAACTGCCATTTTTTCCCAAAAAAATTCTGGAGAAGTTTGTGTACAACCAGCTATCAACATATTTGGAAGAACAGAACGTTCTCGAGGTTTTACAGTCTGGTTTTAAAGCTCTACACAGTACAGAATCTGCTCTTTTAAAGGTTTTTAACGACATATTTTTAGCAACGGACTCTGGTGACAGTGTTGTCCTCCTGCTTTTAGATTTATCATCTGCTTTTGACACCGTGGACCATGACATCTTACTATGTCGTTTGAAACAATGGGGGGGTGTCAGCGGTGCAGCACTGAACTGGTTTAGGTCCTACTTAGCCGACCGTACTTTCTGTGTCCGCCTTGGTGACCACGTGTCCTCCTCTGCTCCTCTCTTGTGTGGGGTTCCTCAGGGCTCAGTCTTAGGCCCCCTCTTCACGCTGTACCTGCTCCCTCTTGGTTCTATTCTTAGAAAATATGGGATCTCCTTTCATTGTTATGCGGATGATACGCAGATTTATGTCCCGCTACAGAAAAAGGACTTTAACTCTCTGGCCCCTCTGTTTTCATGTCTGGAGGACATCAAAGCCCGGATGGCTGTGAACTTCTTAAAGTTTAACGAGGGAAAGACTGAGGTGATGGTCTTTGGAAGCTCCACTGAGACTCCCAATGTCAATGTTGGTTCCTTGGCCCAATATATCAGAACTATTGTTACAAACTTGGGGGTCAAAGTCGACGCCGGACTAAAATTAGATAACCACATCAGAGCAGTTGTTAAAACTAGTTTTTTCTATCTGAGGCAGCTGGCTAAGGTGAAGCCGATTCTTTCTAAGCAGCATTTTGAAACAGTAGTTCACGCCTTTATGACCACTCGGCTGGACTACTGTAATGCACTCTACAGTATATAGGAATCAGTGATTCATGTATCTCTCAGCTTCAGAGGGTACAGAACGCTGCTGCACAACTTTTAACTGGCACCCGAAAGTTTGACCACATTTCTCCTGTTTTAGCCTCCCTGCACTGGCTGCCCGTACATTCCAGGATTCATTTTAAAATTATTTTATTTGCTTTTAAAGCGCTAAATGGTCTTGCCCCGCCCTATCTGTCCGAGTTGCTGCAGCCATACACACCCTCTCGATCCCTCAGGTCATGTGATCAGCTGCTCCTGAGCGTCCCAAAAACAAAATGCAAGCTCAGAGGAGACCGTGCTTTTGCTGTGGCAGCTCCTAAACTGTGGAACAACCTTCCCTTGAGCATCAGACAGGCCTGTTACGACCGGTAAAGGCCAAAACATACAAAGTGGACACTGACACAGAAAAAGAATTAAAACGATTTTTATTAAACTAAAACTAAGAGCCTCCAGGCTGGCAGGGTCCTCCCAGGCTTCTCACCAGGACTGGAGCGTCCTCTCCTGGATCAGCGTCCAAAGGAAAAGAAAATTAATAAAAAGTACAAATAAGTGTTGGACTGGTGGGCGAGGCCAAAAACAATAAAACGCCACCCAGGTTGATCCAATCCTGTACAGGACCGTCGTACCCCCCCAGGCGACGATCTACCTTACCAAAGAAGTCCCTCTAAATAAACAAAACACGAGAACTGGACTACCTGCACCCACACAGTCAAAAGTACAAACAAATGAGAAAGAGAAAAAGGTAACAGTCCCTCACTGTTGATCCCAGTTGTCCTCCTGAACAACTGCACAGACACTGCCCTCAGTGTCTCCAAAATTAACTCAAACAGGCCCCTGTGGCACAGGCCCACACCTCTTAAGTTAAACCAAAGTGGCAGCCAGCACTTAAGGTGCCTTAACCCACACAGAACTCTGCTTTAAGCAGCCAGAGTCACTTTAAGAGCTTAACCAGCTCACCTTCCACTCCCCCTGGAGCAGACTCACAAACAAGCGGAGAGGGTGGAGCTCTCCTCAATGTTTGTACATCCTACAGCTTCCCAGCTGTTAAACATCTAGTGTTTCCTACACCAGTCTCAAACAAGCTTAAAACTTGTTTCACACAACCCTAGTAAATACTAAGGCTGTCACAAGAGCACCCTTTGCTCTACATGTGCTGTTTAGGCAGCACCAGTCATTTAAGACATTTCACAGCTCACAGTGATCAAAAGTGGGTGGAGAACACTTCTGAACACACACACATGCAGCATAAAACTGCTTTGAGCAAAACTTGGTTTTTACCTGCAACAGGATTCCAAGTATTTCCAACAAGCCCCCTTGCTTGCGTCCACCAACCTCAATTGGCAATCTCAACAACTCCCTTGCTCCAAGCAAAGGCTCCACAGTGTTCAGGTCTCAGCTCAGACTATTTAAAAGGCTGAGAGCAAACAGGTGTTTCACCTGAGCTAATCAAGCCTGATTAGGCTGAGTGAAAAAAAGTGCAGCTACAGGCTGCTGGTGCTTTCTTTAGCAGACTGCAGCCAACCTAAACACAATAATGATGTTTTTAAAAAAAACTCTGAACCCCCTCAGGTTCATAACACCCCCACCGAAAGTTATTTTGTATGGGGGTGATGTGTATGTTAGGGGAAAACATCACACATCCACCCATACAAAAAAAACAGAGGGTTAAAATGTAGCGGCCACATTACCTAAATGGACTAAAAACATCATTTAAAAAACTAGTCCATAAAACCGCTAACATTTTCTACAGTCACACTCAAAAAGTTTTAAAACCAAACAAGCAGCGCTTGTCTAAGTTTACCCTGAAAAGCTTTTTATTAGTCATCAACCCCAAACAAAAACTAACACCATAGTTGGTGCCAGCGTGTGACTGAATACTGGTCTCGACAGTCAGGGGGGATCTGTCCTCATTCTCTGCTCCGGACAGCATCCCTGTGTCAGCTTCAACAGCTCTGCTCTCAGCCACACTGTAAGCACAGAGACCGTTAGACACAGAATCATTAAATGAGAGTTGTTCAGTTTTAAATAATAAAAAACTGTCACTCAAGTCAACATCATCTTTCACAACTCCTTTGTTTTCTACAGGAGCTACAAAAGAACACAAAGAAACAGAAATAGTTTCTTCTGGATCCTCAGTTAAGTTCAATGAGACTTCCTCCGCTTCAGAACTGAATAAAAAACATTCACACAGATTAATGTCAAGTTCATTCAGCTCAAAGTTATTAAAATCCCCATCAGATTTAACTGGAATTTGTTCAGGTTCAGTTTCATGTAATAAGAATAAACTGTCACCCAAATTGATGTCATCCTCAATGTTCTCCTCCTGAAGACAATGTTCCTGTGGCGCCATCTCCTGTTGAAGTGTGAGAGGCTCACCTTCTTGAGTGCAAGGCTCTGGTGTCGCCTTTAGATGACACACTGTAGAACATGAATGTTGCTTTTCCAGTTGCTTTTTCAGTTCAGCTTTGAGCCTCAACACTCTCAACTCCTCCTGCAACTTCAGTATGTTTTGTTCACGAGCAACTTGAAGTCTTTGTCGTTCAATTTCCTCTTGTTCCCACAGACGCTTCTTTTCCTCCAAAGCAGCTTGACGTCTTTGTTGTTTAATTTGCAGTTCAAGCTCTTGTTTTTCTTTTAAAGCAACTTGCTCCTGCTCAAGAGCAGCTCGCTCCTCTTCAAGCTTCTTTCTCTCCATGGCAATCAAACGTTCTCTTTCCTCCTCCTTTTCTCTCAAACGCATTTGCTCATTCATCTCAGGAAAAATCCTAAGCTGACCCAATTCACAAAGCAGTTCACATCCCAACCATTCATCATCAGCATATTTTCTGACATCAATGTTAAAATGGTTTGCTACCCTTAGCTTTTGTTCTATTGTGCAGTCTACAAAGACTTGCACTGTGGGATGTTCAAGAAAATTCTTTAAGTTGAATGCCATCTTTTTGAGCAAAAAACAGTAAACAGTTTCTTTTTCTTTTTTTAAACAGTTTACCCAAACAGCTCACCATCAAGTGTTCTGCACACAGATCACAGTGAACCTAAACACAAATGTCCTACTGCCCTTGAATGTACCACAAGTAACAGCAGCACACATACACACACAGCTGATAGTACTCTGCAATCAGCACCAAAGAGAAGCTTCAGCCAGCTTCCAACTGCTGAAGTTAAGTCCTTCACAAATTTGGTGACTAAATTTTTTTTTAAGTTCACACTTTTGACAAACCCCCAAATAAAGGTGAACAGAAAAACTGTTCAACCTAGCAAACACCATTAAGTACGTCAGCTGTACACCGCACAGAACACACAAAAACACAGCTCAAGGCTATTTGTGAAACTGCCTGTCACAAACACTGTGTTTTAACTAATCAACGAGCCCCCATTAAATATTTAAGCACCCAAGCTCAAACAATGTCTGTTCAAAGACAGACCACCACCAACATGCACAGTAGGTGCACAGAACAAACAAGCAGCTTACCACTACACAAACTAGCTCATGCAAATCCAACACAACTCCTAAACTAGTTTGTTCATTCACATCCCAGACAAATCCTAAACTAACCAAAACAGCTCGTTCATTCAGATCCAGCACAACTACTGAATCAAAACTAAACTAACAGCTCGTTCATTCATATCCCGGACGAGCCATCCAATTTATATGTTACGACCGGTAAAGGCCAAAACATACAAAGTGGACACTGACACAGAAAAAGAATTAAAACGATTTTTATTAAACTAAAACTAAGAGCCTCCAGGCTGGCAGGGTCCTCCCAGGCTTCTCACCAGGACTGGAGCGTCCTCTCCTGGATCAGCGTCCAAAGGAAAAGAAAATTAATAAAAAGTACAAATAAGTGTTGGACTGGTGGGCGAGGCCAAAAACAATAAAACGCCACCCAGGTTGATCCAATCCTGTACAGGACCGTCGTACCCCCCCAGGCGACGATCTACCTTACCAAAGAAGTCCCTCTAAATAAACAAAACACGAGAACTGGACTACCTGCACCCACACAGTCAAAAGTACAAACAAATGAGAAAGAGAAAAAGGTAACAGTCCCTCACTGTTGATCCCAGTTGTCCTCCTGAACAACTGCACAGACACTGCCCTCAGTGTCTCCAAAATTAACTCAAACAGGCCCCTGTGGCACAGGCCCACACCTCTTAAGTTAAACCAAAGTGGCAGCCAGCACTTAAGGTGCCTTAACCCACACAGAACTCTGCTTTAAGCAGCCAGAGTCACTTTAAGAGCTTAACCAGCTCACCTTCCACTCCCCCTGGAGCAGACTCACAAACAAGCGGAGAGGGTGGAGCTCTCCTCAATGTTTGTACATCCTACAGCTTCCCAGCTGTTAAACATCTAGTGTTTCCTACACCAGTCTCAAACAAGCTTAAAACTTGTTTCACACAACCCTAGTAAATACTAAGGCTGTCACAAGAGCACCCTTTGCTCTACATGTGCTGTTTAGGCAGCACCAGTCATTTAAGACATTTCACAGCTCACAGTGATCAAAAGTGGGTGGAGAACACTTCTGAACACACACACATGCAGCATAAAACTGCTTTGAGCAAAACTTGGTTTTTACCTGCAACAGGATTCCAAGTATTTCCAACAAGCCCCCTTGCTTGCGTCCACCAACCTCAATTGGCAATCTCAACAACTCCCTTGCTCCAAGCAAAGGCTCCACAGTGTTCAGGTCTCAGCTCAGACTATTTAAAAGGCTGAGAGCAAACAGGTGTTTCACCTGAGCTAATCAAGCCTGATTAGGCTGAGTGAAAAAAAGTGCAGCTACAGGCTGCTGGTGCTTTCTTTAGCAGACTGCAGCCAACCTAAACACAATAATGATGTTTTAAAAAAAACTCTGAACCCCCTCAGGTTCATAACAAGGCCTCTTCCCTGTCTGTTTTTAAATCTTTTCTAAAAACCCATCTCTTCTCCCTGGCCTTTGACACCATCTGAGATGTTGGACTTTTAATCATTTTAATTGCTTGTTTTATCTAATTGTATGTTTGCTCAACTTTTATTATGAGATTTTTAATAATTTTAATCATTTTTATTACCTGACTGTATGATTGTTTTGTTGTGTGTACAGCACTTTGGTCCTGTAGGTTTTTGAAGTGCTCTATAAATAAAGCTGGTATGGTATGGTATGTGACAGGTGTAGCATTAACAAAAAACAAAAACAAATGTATGCACACAGCCCGACAAGGGTCATACATCCAACTAATGAGATATGGTATTATTATAGAAAAAAATGTGCCTGCATAAACACATAAACTTGCAATCCCAGATACTGTACATTGCTGCAAATAAAACATAATACTGTATAATAGAAGACATTTAATAATAATAAACTCAAAATAACAACATTAGAGTTGAAGGCTCATTTTGGCACACTTAGCTCCGTGTTTGGTGTCAAAATGAAGATGTAGATTGCACTTTTTGGCGACCGCCACTGCCTCATAACACAAAAGGTGTACCGGTTTCTCTCCTTGAAGCACAAACATATTCACCTTCACATCTTTCTTGAATCAGCCTTCCATCTGCATCAGTTTTTCTCTTCCTGGACATTTTGGGATCATTGTTTGCATTTCTCAATTCCACTAGTTCAGAAATTTATATTGATGTGGAAAAAAATCACTCTAGTGGTGGGATGTTGTTACTTTGCAGGTAACATAATCAGCATCAATTATGGGAAATGTAAATTGTTATCAGTGCACCCTTTTGACTTATTTATTATGCAACAATCAGACCTTTTAAGCTCTCGCAGGCCACATAAAATGACGCGGCAGGCCACATATGGCCCGCGGGCCTTGAGTTTGACACACGTGGTTTATGCTGGTACAACGTTTAATGTTATCCTTGTTAAAATTGGTTTTATGAAACTTTGTTTTGGCCAGCGGTAAACGGTACGGTAGTTTTTCCAGAAATGATTAATTACTACCAACATTTCATTGTGGTTAATGCAAATGCAGTTTAATAAACATTTATAACACAGTCACATTCACAGTTATTTACATAGAAACCTAGTCCTTTTTACGTGCCAATAATGGCAGCAGCAGCTAGTTGTAGCACTTCCTGGTTCAGTTTAGGAGACTTAGTCAGAGTCAGAGTCAGAGAGTCTTTATTGTCATTTGCACCGCATGTGGTACATGTGATGAAAACGAGAGTCAGAGTCAGAGAGTCTTTATTGTCATTTGCACCGCATGTGGTACATGTGATGAAAACGAGATTATGTACACGGGTCCCAGTTACATCCAACAACAAATGCAAGAGAAAAACAGTAATAACATCTAGAATTAACTAAGAAAAACATCAACTAGTAATACACTAAGCCCTAATATAGTGGAAAAACATCATTATAAACAGCAGCACGAACATGAGTCTGTATGAGCAGATGGTCACAGATGAACACAGCAACAAGAAAACAGATCAGCATCAGCATGATGTGATATTTTGCAGTGTTTATTCTTATTATTTATTTATTCATTAGGGACAGATTTCTATATTTCTCTTGTAATAACAGTTTACTGCAAAACTGACAGTGATGTAAAATTTTATATAATAGCATTTGCACAAACCTCTGTTTTCTTTATTGGAATTAATTGAAGACAGAAGCAATCCAATGTTGGTGTCGTAACCTTTCAGACTAGCCATTAGCTCATCAATCTGTTTATAAAAAAATCTCACTTTTCTCAAGCTAAGAGCTATCCACAACAAAACATACTGTATATACAAAGTATTATATAATAAATTCTCCATATAGAACAGAACATAAAAGTGTCTGAACTCTCCATTTAATAAAAAAGAGGAGCTCATTTGAGCAAAGATGCCCTTTAAAACAAGTTGCATTTCAAATAATCACATTCAGTCAAGTTGAGCATTATTTATTTGGAATTACAGTATGAGGTTATTTGTCAGTGGCTAACTGAAATGCCTCAAGAGAAGCTTGGTGCACAGCTATCAAGAATATTGTAATATTTCTAACTGAATAAGTGCTTGATTAAAATAAAGTTCATTTTTTAATTCCTGACTTCATCATAAACTCCTATCCTTCCAGTAAGACAGTGACAGAGCTTTAATCTAACTGTACAGAACAGAGTACTGTATGCAATCATATAAAATCTACAGTTTATCTGTGGTGAATCATTGAGGGACTTCAGTGGAAACTTTGAACTCATAAAACCCCGAAATAAAAAAAAAGGTTATTTTATCGTTTTCCACCTGCATTAAATTTTGAAGTAACAGAAATGTGCCTTGAATCATTTGATTTTGTGTTTCTTCTGTTTTTAGTGTTTTTTTTAAACACACTGGACTGAAAACAAATTTTTATGATATAAATGTTTATTTACGGTAAAAATGTAACAAAGTACCGTATTCGTCGGCGTATAAGTCGCACCGGAGTATAAGTCGCACCAACCTAATTATGCCCAATTAAATGGAAAAATCAACATATAAGTCGCACCGGCCTATAGGTCGCACCTCACGTGAACTGGTGTTTTGCCCAAAATGGACTGGCTGCCAAATTGTTTGGAAGGACTTTTGACAAGATTATCACATAAAAACTACAGTATTTTGTTTGATGTGTCTTAGTTGAACTTTTCATTAATAAATGAACATTATTTTGGACTGGCTGCCAAATTGTTTGGAAGGACTTTTGACAAGATTATCACATAAAAACTACAGTATTTTGTTTGATGTGTCTTAGTTGAACTTTTCATTAATAAATGAACATTATTTTGGACTGGCTGCCAAATTGTTTGGAAGGACTTTTGACAAGATTATCACATAAAAACTACAGTATTTTGTTTGATGTGTCTTAGTTGAACTTTTCATTAATAAATGAACATTATTTTGGACTGGCTGCCAAATTGTTTGGAAGGACTTTTGACAAGATTATCACATAAAAACTACAGTATTTTGTTTGATGTGTCTTAGTTGAACTTTTCATTAATAAATGAACATAATTTTTGTATATTTTGTGTCTTTCATCATTTATCTTTAAAGATAAACACATAAAATATATTTTTATTAGCTGACATTACAGTAAAAAACGTGTCTCAGTTTAAAATGATGACAGAAACAGATACTGTATTTATTTTATGGTTTTTATTTATTTATTCAAAACCATTGAAGTCTTCATCTTCTGTGTCACTGCACCATTTTTGGACCAGGCAGATGTCAACAGTGTAGGTACTATAAAGGGTTTCTTAGCGCCCATAGCGGCCGAAACTGGTACTGCACCATTTTTGGAGTTTTTGACCAAAGTCAAATTATCACCAAAATATTGGAAAAATCGACGTATAAGTCGCACCGGCCTATAAGTCGCAGGGCTTAGAAATGTAGGCAAAAAGGTGCGGCTTATACGCCGGAGAATACGGTAATACTTTGAAAGTTTCTGAAAATTAGAATAAAGCTGAATTTATCAGAAAGAAGATGAAATGAAACGTTGAAGGAGGTGAAGAGCTCACTTTCAATGAGAAAAACATGGGCGCCAAAGCTAAATACTTCAAAAAGTAAACATTGCTAAAAAAAAAAAATAACATCCGGAAGAAAAGTGGATCTCCAAGGATAAAGTGGTTCACACATTAGTTTATTTCTATTGGTTTTATTTACTAAATTAGGATTAGCGTAAGACCGAGTAAAGTAAAATTAAATTTGTGTTTTGAGTTTGTCACAAGGCATAAATATGTGTTATTAATCACCCATATAAATCTGACTGATTAAAAACATTGTTTACCTTATAAAATTAAGTCTCAAAAATAATGAAAAAACATAATTGTGCCCTGGTCTGAAACTCTGGGGGCGTGTCAGCGCGTGGGCGTGGTTTCAGCGCAGTACTGCACCCGTGTCCTGCACCCTGAAGATGTTCGCAAAGGCTGGCAGCCTAATTGGAGTTCTCCAGCCCTACTCATTTGAACCTCCAGAGCCAGACTCAGACTCTGAGTCAGACAGTGACCACTGTGACGGTCGGCATCGTTCTTCACAGCCTGCATCAGAATGGTATTTATTTTTTATTCCATGGATGTTAGCAAAATGTCATGCTAGCATAGCCAAAGTAAGTTAGACAACCAGCAGGCTAAATAACATTGAACAGAACATAGTTTGCCACTTTGCTACACATTTTTTGTCAGAATAGTCTCAGATTAAACTAGCAGACATTATCTATCCCGTTGTCTCGTAAGTAAGCAATGTCCGGCGTTTGACAGAGTAAATTATCTAAAACAAAATGTGGGGGAATAAACAAATATTAGTGGCTGCAATTTGCAACCATTATATAATTCCTCTTTAGAGAAGATAAAAAGACATAGGAGAGATGCGGTGTCAGCTGTCAGTTTGTCCTGCGAGCCGTCACTTCGGCTGCTCGATTTGCGAGTGAACGGCTCCACCGAGGCGAAGAACTAATTTAAACGGCTGGAGCTGCAGGGGGTGGGGCTATACTTAAGACGACCGCGTGACGAAACGCGGTCACATTTAAAACACGCCTAAAAAAATCCTGAAACAGACATATCTTTATACACAAGTTGATCTATAACTCCAAAATTAATTTATCTACAATTTTGAGACTTTTTACTCATTTACAACATTACAATTATGACATTTATAATGTTTATTGAAGAAAAGATTGAAATTTACTTTACACGGTCTTTAAGTCACAGAATATTTTCTACAAAATAAAACCAAAAGTTAAACTGCCTCTGAAAAGTTGCCATGGAGAGAGAGATAAGATACTGTACCAGTTTTATCTCATTGCCTGAAGAGTTTACATCTCATGACCACTCAAGAAAATGTATTGTCTGAATGTTTCTGAATCTTTCTCTTTATTCAGATCTGTTGTTCTTTCTGTTTTTCAGCTCGTAATTCATTCCTCAGTTCTTGTTCTAGTTCAACAACGTTCAGCTCATTCAGGACATTCCTGCTGGGACTATTCGTTTTTATGAAATGTTGCCGTTTTGAAATATTTATCTTTGTCGGCCATGTTTTTCTCATAGAAAATGAATGGAGCTCTCCACATCCTTCAAAGTCTTTGAGCTGTTTACAACTTTTACTGCTCATTTCAGCTTTTTCAGCTATTTTTCAGCTCCTTTCAAACCATTTTGACTATTTTCAGCTTTATTCAGCTTATTTCTGCTAAATTCAGTATTTTTTTCTTTTTTCAGCTTTTTAGATTTATTTTTTTGCCAATTTTGTTTAGCTAACTTCTGCCTTTTGCACTTCTTTCTAAAATTTGGTTCTTTTTTTTCTCTCCTTTCAGCTCCTTTCTGATAATTTCATTTCTTTTATTTTTTTGTGTGCCAATTTCAGTAATTATTCAGCATCTCTCTGCCTATTTCAGCATATCCTGTTCATTTCTACATTTCTGCCCTTTTCAGCTTTTCCTACACATTTCGGTTGTTTTTCTACGGCTTTCAGCTTCTGTTTTCAGCAGATATTGGTTGTTCAAGTTCATCTCACAATGACAGTTTAGAGATTAAACTTTTTCAGCAGCTTTCAGCAGAAATCCTTCAGCAATCATGTTGTTTTCACAGGAAATGACGTTTCTCTGGTTACTAAACTCAGTTGTCCTATAGAGTACAGTAATGAGTATTTCCAGTACTGCCTAGAGAATTGGCAATTATGCTTGATGCCATTCCATCTGGTGTGAAAATATTGATGTCAAATTCTGCACAAAACCATACTGATTATCTGGCTGAAAAATTATTAATTGGCAACTTTGACCCATTTTTAACCTCCTAGGACCTACATATGTGGACAACCTGGCATGCACATATGCAAGAGTTCAGGTCTTAAGAGGTTAAGTAAAAAAACAAAAACAAATGTATTAGAGAATTGATAATTAGAGACTGTATCAATAAACCCGCTTCTGTATTTTTCTGGGATAATTTCTTTTTTGATATTTGTTGGAAAAGTGTTTGGTTGTTGCCTAAAATATTTCATAACTAATACGATTTGAGCATTTTCCCCACAGATCCTGCATAAATGCTATCCTGTCAGTGTAATCTCCAAATGTAGAGCTGATGTGTTCACTCTGCCACAGCTCTGAGGAGACCATCACCCATCTCTTCTGGGACTGTCCTTATTTTCTCGTTTATGAACAGAAAGTTAGAAACTGACCTACCGTTTAACTCTAAAACTAAACTATCTGGCTTCTTTTGTTTGAATATTCTAAGTAAGAAAGTTTTATTGTAAATTTAATACTAATATTAGCCAAATTTCATATCCACAGTTGTAAATTTTCCATGCTAAGACCCAGATTTACTATTTGTTTTTTATTACTTTTATTTCTTCTTATATGTCCACTTTAAATTACTGTGCCAATGCAAAAGCATTAAAGACTTAAACACGGTCTTGAATTTCTACTGTAACTTGTGCAAACCGTATTTTCACTTTTATTATTTGTGTGCATTTCTATATTTTCATGGTCTCATCCATGTTTGCTGTTACAAGATTTTGTTGTGCTTATTTTGCATGATTGATGAAAAATAAAAAAGATGTTATGGCACCATCTAGTGGCAGCGTTGGACATTGCTGCAGCCCATCATTCAGAGGGGGTTGTTTATTTGTGCATCCAGGATTAATATGTAAACAGTGTGTTCATCATAATGTCACTAATATTAATTTACAATTTTTTTTAACCCCGTGACCCCAAGAAGGAAGTATTGGGTAAAGATAATGGATAGATGAATGAAGAACACTGACAAAAATTATTTTTTGACAAATTATTTAAAAAATAATAATAATAGGTCCACAAAATAATAATAAAATGCTTCAAAAAGACTTCACAGTTAATATTTAATGAACAGCTGTTGTTTAAAAACTGACACATCAGTTTGTTGAAATGTTTGGATCAAATTTGAAACAGCAAAAAGACCAGACAGGTAACTCCGTGTATTTAAGACAAATTTTTAATCAGAATATTTAAGTTGATATACAAGAGTAAATATTTTTGAATAAAAAAAAAGGCACCAGTAATAAATGTACAAAGCCCGCCACAAACCCTTTTCTTATCCACATCCGAAGAGCTCAAAGGATAACTCGTGGTCGGAGTTTCTCAGCACCAGCTTGGAAACCTGGATGGAAAATGTAAACGTCCAGATGTTAAATGTTGAAGGTGTGGACGCAGGTCTGTGGGGTCTTCACGGCAGACATGATGGTTCTACGGGGATCAGAACAGACAGGAAAACTTGGACGTGTTCGCCGTCACGAGGACAGGTTAATGCTTGTCGTCAGGAGCGGGAAGTTTCTCCAGGGAGGGCTCCACGCCCCAGATCTCCCGAGCGTACTGGGAAATGGTGCGATCGCTGGAGAACTTGCCAGACCCAGCGATGTTGTAGATCACCTTCTTGGTCCATTCCTTTGGGTTCTGGTGGGAGGACAACAACACGAAAAGCATCAGAGTTTGTGGTGAAACCACACAAATGAATCTCGTTCTTCTTGTTGACGTGTACCGTGTAAAGAGCGTTGACTTTCTCCTGGGATTTAATGTAGTCTTCATAGTCAGCAAAGACCTTAAACCTGAGCAGGAAACAAGTTATTTTAATAAAAACAATCAATTAGTCCAAAGTGATTGTTCTTCGTGTGTATGTTTGAGTGCTGGGCTGCTCGTGCTCGACCTGTCGTGATGCATCAACATGTTGACGATTTCTTTGAACAGGTCGGGCTGCTTCGGGCTGAAGAAACCTCCAGCGATCTGGTCAATGGCTCGCTTCAGCTCCGGCAGCTTGTTGTAGTAATCCTCAGCGTGGTACCTAAGCAGGATGAGAGATTCATATATTTTTTATTAAACAGGTTGTTCTCTCTGGTTACTGGTCTACAGAGACAGGAACGGCAGCACGCTCCTCAGGGACACACCTCTAAGTGTAAAAGCCGTCAGAGTGTGGACAAAAAATTAGAGCCTTGAAGCATTGATGGTCAAAAACCATGATGAGATCATTAATGGCGACGGCGGAGCAGCTGGAGTGTGTGGCGCTCATGGCGCTGATTTTAAAACTTCTTGACAGCTGGCTCGTCTTGTATTTCTCCAAATAGAGCTGATCATGCGACTGCAGCGGTGCGAGTAAAACAAAAACAAAAATGGACCCTTTAGGTTCGTGGAGCCAAGAGGGGGAACTGGAAACACTCTGAGTAGAGTCGCTGGGTTTCATGGACAAATATCACTGTATCATCAGCATAACAATGAAAATGTGTCCCATGCTGCTTAATAATTTTAGCTAATGGAAGAATATACTGTACAAGGTAAAGAGTATTGGTCCAAGCACTGAACCTTGAGGAACTCCATGACTAACTTTGGTGTGTGATGAAGATTTGTTATTTACATTTTCAAATTGGAATCCATGAGATAGTTATGATTTTAAACCAATTTGTATTTTTTTATACAATGATGAAATTAGTTCTACACATTTAACCCATCACACGTGAGCTACACCCAGGTGGAGCAGTGGGCAGCTATGTAAACGCCCGGGGAGTAGTTAGGGATTGTCATAGGTGTCTTGCTCAAGGACACCATGACATGTGGGCTTGACTGGGAGTTGAACCTGTGACATTCTGGTCCCAAGTTGGCTGTCCTACCTCTACACCACAGCAAAAGTAAAAGATGCAAGGGGCGGTTCGTTCTTTACCCTTTCTTGTCAAGCGCTTCAACATCGTCCACCCTCATGCCAAAGATGAAGAGGTTCTCCTCACTGGCCTCCTCTGCCATCTCCACGTTGGCTCCGTCCATGGTACCGATGGTCAGGGCGCCGTTCAGCATGAACTTCATGTTGCCGGTGCCGGAGGCCTCCGTGCCAGCTGTGGAGATCTGCTCTGACAGGTCTGCTGCTGGGATGGCTGCACGGAGGCAGAAAACAACCGTTCACAGCTGGGATTTGGATTTTCGTATCGATCTTTTGCAGCGGTCGGATTCGATCACCTTTCTCTGCCAGCGTGACTCTGTAGTTCTCCAGAAAGATGACCTTCAGACGGTCTCCGACCACAGGGTCGTTGTTGATCACGTCGCCGATGGCCGTGATCAGACGGATGATCATCTTGGCCGTGTGGTACCCAGGAGCCGCCTGCAAGGCAGCCGCTGTCAGAGCCACGCTAACAAATCTGCCCAGCTGCAGGCTGATGAGCACAAACACAAACCTTTCCTCCGATCATGATGGTTCTTGGAGTCCACTGCTTGTTTGGCTCCTTCTTGATGCCTGGAAGGTGCATGAAGACAACACAACGTTAGTTTGGTACAAATTAAAATCCAGGCTGAGGCGTGAAGCGGTGCGCTCACGGTTGTAGTAGGTGATGATGTGGAGACAGTTGAGCAGCTGCCTCTTGTACTCGTGGATCCTCTTGACTTGGACATCGAACATGGAGTTGGGGTTGATCTTCACCTTGTAGTGCTCCTCCAGGTGAACGGCAAACTTCATTTTGTTCTCCTGCAGGATAACAACACTGACAACATGAAGCTCGACGGCGCTTTAATCTGTGCGCTGTAAAAAAATGTTCAAAGAGAAAATCAGTGTCGGGATCACATCAGCACAGGGCACAGGGCAAAATCAAGGCTCCAGAACCGGGCTTCAGGTCCAAGCTGTGCGCGTCATAATTATGCTGAGAGATAAAAGTTAAAAAGTGGCAAAAAGCGGAGAGAAAGCCAGATCTTCCCTTTCCTTCAGTTTGATGATTTGATGTATCGATTTAATCCCACGCTCTTGCAATATTCTAAACAATGTTTCTAAATGCTCTAAAAGAGCACAGCATGTCATGAGTTCCGCTTTCTGCCTCATCTGCTTCCAACCACCTGCAAACACTTTTGGCCACGCCCACTTCCCCTATCTGCACAGTGGACAGCTGGTCAGCTGCAGCAGGAAGCTTGTTCTGCAGTGTGGGCTGCACAAAGGTGCAGCATAATTTAAAATAATGTATTTTAAATAATAATTCCATGCCGATCGTGCGGCTCATCCATCAATCAGCCAGTTGTGTGTCATGTCCGATCTTATTTTGAAAAACCGCGATAGAGCGAGTCCGCGATAAACGAACCAGAAAAGCAGTGAGGGACTGTACTGTATATTTCCAGTTCGCCTTCTCTGCTCACAATGAACGGAGCCATGATTTCGCTAGCCGTTAGCCTAACCTGGACAAAGACTTCTGCTCCCTCCTTCCTGCGCTCAGACTGATGTCAAAATAATATTAATAATAATAATAACTAAGTATTAATAACAAATGGCTGGACTATCCCTTTGACAAGAGTAGCAGGTTGTTTATAAAGTCACTGTGGAATCTGAGCTGCTGTTCACCTGCTTCACTTTGGCCACGTCTCGGATGAAGGCCTCGTCATTCACAAAGTCCCGGAGACGCTGGAGCTGGTCCAGGTCACGGATGAAGTCCTCCCCGATCCTCTGATGGTCAAAACCACACTCTGTGTCACACAGTGAGACCTAATGATTCATTCTGTTCACGTGTTCTGGGCTGAGCTGACCTCAGCGATGACCTCGGCCAGCCCAGGGTTGCACATGACCAGCCAGCGGCGGGGGGTGATGCCGTTGGTCTTGTTCTGGAACTTGTGTGGCTCCATTTCATAGAAGTCCTTGAACCTGCGGTCGGAGGGGACAAAATGATCACGTCGATCACTTCCGAGGTGAAATGTGTTTTTTTTATTATTTTGGAGCTTACACGGTGGCTTTGAGGATGTCGGAGTGAATCTGGGCCACGCCGTTGACAGCATGAGAACCCACGATGCACAGATGGGCCATGTTGATCCTCTTCTGCCCCCCCTCCTCGATCAGGGACATCCGACGAAGGCGATCCGTGTCTCCTGGAAATTTCGCCGCCACTCTCTGTAAAATCACAAGGAACTCAACATTAAAAGTAATTTTCCATGTCAGGGCTGGTTCCTCCTCCTGATAATATGAGGTCAACCTCTGCGTGCACACAGAGGGTTCTGACAGACGCTGACAATAAAATCCATTTAGTTCGACTCTAATATCACAGCATGCCAATCCTTGAAGTCGTTCTCTGCATTTTAACCGTCTCTTTTTTTTATTTATTTTCAATCTAAAACCTGCTGACAGCCTGACGGGCACATCGAACATCAGAGTGATCCACGTTCTTTTACTTTTTAAAATTATTATTCTAGAGTTAAAACCATTTTCTTGTCACCTGCCAACATGAAAGGAATGTAATCATACAATCATACAGTGCCTTCTGTCTGTTAGCAAAATATCCCATGAACCAGTGGATAGATTTTCATGAAACCGTCCAGACTTGATGACTGGACGTTCATCTACAACTGATTAGACTTTGGACTGAAATGGATGAAAGATGGCTGCTACAGCTAATCTAACTTGGAAAACGTAAACATTGTTGTAATTCAGTCAATTTTACACATTTTGAGCTAGAATTTGGTGTGGTAGTAGCTATTCTGCCTATTCTGCCTCCACATGATTTTATCTTTGATCTTAGTTGATATTATTATTGATTTTACTTGATTTTATCACTTGTTTTATTTATTTATTTATTTATTTTAATCAAGCCTATTCTGCCTCCACATGATTTTATCTTTGATCTTAGTTGATATTTGATTTTACTTGATTTGATCACTTGTTTTATTTGATGTTTGCTTTTTGTTGCACTTTGTAGCACTTTGAGATTTTTATTAATGAAAAGTGCGTTAAAAATTGAATTCTTTATTAGCTGAGAGTCGTCAGTTCAGCATACGCGAAGCTCTAACTGATCAAACAAGATTGCATGTCAAAACTTTGCCCCGTAAGGCAGCAGTCTGTGTGATTTTTTTCAAGG
>JBBPBX010040440.1:11285-29373 GCA_038048925.1 Garcialebias charrua
CACAAAATGTGATGCTTCACAAGATTGCAATGGCCACGTCTCTGTCGTATCTAAATATAAAATAATTTAAGTCTAAAACTCCTACATGACAGGTGGAAGGAGAAGAGCATTTCTAGTTAAAGTTCTCTATTAAACTGTTGAAGTACTTAAAGAATTAAGATCCTGTATATGTCTTTAATTTGCAAAACCTCTCCATCAATATTATGATCTTAAATTTTATTTAAAGGCACAAAAATGTGCAAAAACGGACTTAAAAGTTTCCATTTATTTGTCATTCTGCTGTAGATTCTGACAGAGCTCGGGGACACAGTGTGCACGTGTTGTACACGTTTAATAAACTGCAGCATCCAGTGGCTGAGTCGACTTTAAAACAGTGAAAGGGCACAGAGCAGGACTGCACGACAGAAAAACAATAAGGACAGAGTCACGGCTGTCATTTGTCAGAGGCGTCTCTGAGCACCGTGCACGTCAGAGTTTGCTCAGACGTCCGTGCACGAAGAAACTAAAGAAACTAATGTGCCCCGCAGGAGACGCTGTGGCCTCGAGACCACAAGAGCTGAAGGAAAACACATCAGGAGCTGATGCACCTCTGCTTCCCTACAGGAAAAAACTACTTTATAAATACAGTATATAAATATAAATACAGTATATATATATATATATATATACTATATATATATATATATATATATATATATATATATATATATATATATATATATATATATATATATATATATATATATATATATATATATATATATATATATATATATTATATATATATATATATATATATATATATATATATATATATATATATATATATATATATATATATATATATATATATATATATATATATATATATATATATATATATATATATATATATATATATATATATATATATATATATATATATATATATATATATATATATATATATATATATATATATATATATATATATATATATATATATATATATATATATATATATATATATATATATATATATATACAGGTAGTCCCCGACTTACGAGCGAGTTCCGTCCCTAGGGGGCGCTCGTATGTCAAAAATTCGTAAGTAGGATCACATAGTAAAAAAAAAAAAAAAAAAATTTATTTTTTTTTTTTACTTTTTTTTATTATTTTTTTTTATAAATGAATACATGTACAGTACTGGACAGTCACCAAGCACTTAGCCTATCCTAACACAGTTTTTAAAGATGAAGGAATAAGTTGAATTGTCTCCCTTTCACATAAAGGGAGCAAGCTCCCTATGGAGCCTGCAGGGAGGAGGGAGACAATTCAACTGACTCCTTCATCTTTAAAAACTGTGTTAGGATAGGCTAAGTGCTTGGTGACTGTACAGTACTGTACATTTATCTATTTATTAAAAATATACAGTATATACAGTATTTTTATTTTTTATTGTTTTTTATTTATTAATAGATAAATGTACAGTACTGTACAGTCACCAAGCACTTAGCCTATCCTAACACAGTTTTTAAAGATGAAGGAATCAGTTGAATTGTCTCCCTCCTCCCTGCAGGCTCCATAGGGAGCTTGCTCCCTTTATGTGAAAGGGAGACAATTCAACTTATTCCTTCATCTTTAAAAACTGTGTTAGGATAGACTAAGTGCTTGGTGACTGTCCAGTACTGTACATGTATTCATTTATAAAAAAAAAAAAAAAAAAAAAAAAATTATTATTTTTTTTTTTTTAATGAGATGCATGCTCGTAAGTCCGGGACCTCGTAAGTCAGAGCGCTCGTAAGTCGGGGACTACCTGTTAGACTCTCCCCGAATAAAAAGAAATTACAGATGTTACCTAATCGGCAGTAAGATGGTCGCTGCAGACATACGACTCTCAGTAGGAACCCATCGGTTACAAGTTCTCTGTACTTCCATTCTAGGCAAAGTTTCTCATCTTTTGGGAATTTGTGAAGGCTCACTTGTTCACTGCTGATATTAGAACACCCAAATGCGCTACAATGTGACGGCATTTTTCAAGTTACACAAAAAAAAGAGGCGATCTTTCAGGAAAAGAATCTGTATGGAAAGCAGTTAACACACCAAACAAACGGGCAAAGCAGGCTCCGCCTTATGCCCAGTGCCCAAGTGTACGTCACATGAAGTTTTGCATAAATTCTCTGATTTCTAGGGGCGTGTCCCAGAGAAAAAATTACCATAAATTGGAATTAAATTTTAATATATTTATAATTTATTTTGCAAAAACGAACAGAGCTGAATGATATAAGATATATTTAGTATATGTTGTGACAAATATGCAAATTTCCAACATCATCAAAGTCAAAGTCAAAGTCAACTTTATTGTCAGATCTGCAATATGTACTGTACAGGACATACACAGGACCGAAATTGCGTTTCTCTCAGTCCCTCGGTGCAACAGTAAACATCTAAACATTGAAACACTGAAACATATAATAATAGACATAAGCATAAAATAGTAAAACTAACACTGTCCTGAGTTTTTTGCATAGTGGTATAAGAGTATGAAAATTTACACCAACTCTAAAACTAAAACATTAAACATTTAATGAACATAATACTGTCCTGAGTTTTTGCATACTAGTATAAAAAAAGAGTATAAAAAGTATAACTAAAATAAACTAAAGGTTTCTAGCATTGACATTTGCAAAGTGGCAAAGCAGCGTATGAGTTAATGTACACAGTATATGTATGAGGTAGTAGTTGATGTTGTTATAGAGGCAAAAAGTGGCATATGCAGTAAGGCACATTGGGCATCCCTAAATAAGACCGTTCAGAGCACATTGTATATGTATGTAAACAGTAGTAGTTACATGTAAGCAGTAGTAATAAAAGTAAACAGTATTAATAAATGTAAACAGAGAATGTAAACAGTATTATGATTATAGGCAGTGATGTAATACAAACATTAGTGCAAGTATGAGAAGTAGTGCAAACTGTATGAGCACATGACCGAGAGTTTAGTGAATAACCCGTTTGATGACACAGAGTCCAGTGTTAAAATCTTTGTGTTGTGTGGTAATGTGTGAGAAAGTTTTAGTGTTAAGGCAGTTCAAATGGGAGGGGGGGCAGAGCAGGCAGAGTGTTTAGCATCCTGACTGCCTGATGAACAGAGCTGTCTCTCAGTCTGCTGGTTCGAGCCTGGAGACTCCTCAGTCTCCTCCCTGATGGCAGCAGTCTAAAGCGGCTGTGTAGTGGGTGTGTGGGATCACCTGCCATGCGGTGGGCTTTCCGAGTGAGGCGTTTGCTGTGTAAGTCCTGCAGTGAGGGGAAGGAGGTGCCGACTATCTTCTCAGCTGCTCTCACAATGCGCTGGAGGCTCTTGCGGCAGGATGCAGTACATGCACCAAACCACACAGTGATGCAGCTGGTCAGGACACTTTCTATGGCACCTCTGTAGAAGGTGCTCATGATGGGGGTTGAAGCTCCAGCCCTTTTCAGCTTGCGGAGAAAGTAGAGACGCTGGTGAGCCTTCTTTGCCAGTGCTGCAGTGTTCCTGCTCCAGGACAGGTCCTTTGAGACGTGCACTCCCAGGAACTTGGTGCTGTCTACTCTCTCCACTGCGGTGCTGTTGATGGTCAGAGGGGCATGTTGGGCATCCTTCTTCCTGAAGTCCACAACAATCTCCTTTGTCTTCTCCACGTTGAGAGTGAGATTGTTGTGTCCGCACCACAAGGCCAGGCGGCTCACCTCGTTCCTGTAGTCCGTCTCATCGTTGTTGCTGATGAGACCCACCACTGTTGTGTCGTCCGCAAACTTGATGAAGTGGTTGGAGCTGTATGATGGTGTGCAGTCGTGTGTTAGCAGGGTGAATAGAAGGGGGCTCAGCACACATCCTTGTGGGGCCCCTGTGTTCAATGTGATGGTGCTAGATGTGTTACTCCCGACTCGTACTGTCTGTGGTCTCCCGGTCAGGAAGTCTAGCAGCCAGTTACACATTGAGGTATTCAGCCCCAGACTGTCCATCATGTCACAATACCTTTAAATGAGTGATAACTTCCAGAACTTGTAACAAGGTGATCAGCTGACCCTGAAGCTTGTGGTGTTTCAGCTTCTGTTCCTGCAGGAATTGTTTATTTTTCTAACTGATCTGTATCTGATCATCTGCCTCTTGGTCCGTGGACAGATTGTGGATTTCAAGAAACAGTTGAGTTGCACGCGTTTGTACCGACAGTTTAGAGCAGGGGAGACACGGCCCGCACTGGCAGCTCAGAGAGGAGTGGGGGGAGACAGTTGAGCCGTCTGTACCTGCAGTTTAGAGCTGGGTGGAGAGAAGCTGAGATGCGCATTATAATAATAATAATATTGTTTTTAGCATTTTAGCTAGCTAGTAATGCGCACAAGTAATTAGCGTTACACGAGTACCGACAGGTGGAGGGGGGGTGCGCAGTTCGGTTTGGTCGTTCGGCGCGCTCAGTGTTTAAGGGGGCGGGGCGCCTTGACGTATTACGTCATGAAATTAGCATATCATGATATCATTTTTTATTTTGCCCGGGCAAGCTTTTTTTAACCGGTATTATCATAAACGATATGATATGGCCGAGCCCTATTCATATGATGATGTTTCAAGAGCGTTAACAAGTTAGACGTGTTGCCTGCTGCAGATCCAATCTTCATGAAACAACGTCGACACAACTTTGGATTTGTTCACTTGTCCTTTAAGAAGAAAGCCATATTGTTCCCAAACAGGAGACCGCAACGAGATGCTAGGCTGCTAATGGTGCGCGTGCTGCAAGACAATAGCGCTGTGCTGAAACAAGCTTACGAACTTTAGTTCCACAGTGGATAATCTCCCATTAAAAATTTTAATGAGTGAAAAAAAATAACCGAAACGGTACGCACGTGGACCAAACATGCCGTACTGAAACGGTTCAATACACCCACGTGTACAGTTACACCCCTAGTAACAAAATATAATAAAGAAACTAGGGTTGGGCGATATTTTTAAAAAATCAATAATTTTATTTGCAATATAAAGTAACATTATTTCGATACAAACGATATAGTTCTACTTGAAAATCCGCCGGCTCTGCTGTTCTTTCTTCTCCCGCACAGCCCACCTCCTCTCACTCATTGCAAACTCAACCCCTAACTGCGCGCTCTCACCCTGCTTCCTGCTTCTCTCCAGGTCAGTGTTGCCAGGTGTACAATAATTATTGTATTTGTACAACAATTTTGCCCTCTGTACGATGTACGGTCAATAATTGTTGGGCAGCACGGTGGCGCAACTGGTAGAGCTGCTGCCTCTCAGCGAGAAGGTCCAAGGTTCACATCCCGGCCGGTCCGGGGGCCTTTCTGGGTGGAGTTTGCATGTTCTCTCCGTGCATGCGTGGGTTTTCTCCGGGTGCTCCGGTTTCCTCCCACAGTCCAAAAACATGCATGTTAGGCTGATTGGTAACTCTAAAATTGACCCTAGGTGTGAGTGAGACAGGTCCCTCTTGTAAATGAGTCCCCGTGGCTCAACGAGGATAGCCTGTATAAATAAAGGTTGAATGAATGAATGAAATAATTAAAAAAAGGGCGAAAAATACGATAATTTGACCATTCCGTGAATGTGTGGTTGTAATTGCGGTTGTCAGCTTGTCACAACTGTCGGTTGGAGGTTTTTGTGAACCCTGAAGGCATCAGTGTCCTGAAACAGATTTACGATTGGGAAATTCCAGCCAATCGAGCTTTTCTAAACGTGGCCTACGAGTGACATGTATGTGTTTGCCTCAGAACAACAGCGAAGTTTGGCTGAATAGTCTGCTGCGCTTGCCCCATGAGTGAGGAAAAGAAAAAAAGAAGAAGCAGAGCTGGTGTAACACCAGTCTGGAAGACGAAGCGATCAAAATGAGTGAACAAATGTAAAGTTGATTGTAAAATTATAATAAATACATATATTAAGAAAATATGGCAGGAAAACTGGGACATTACTGATACAGGAAGACATTTACGCAATATTCAGAAAAAGGTAGGATATACAAGGAAAACAGGAAGAAACAGGAATCAATAATTACTTGCATTAGAACAGGACACACAGGCCTTAATAAATCTCTTTAAATAATTGGAAAGCATGCAACAGGACTATGTGACAAGTGCACCAGCAATCTCCCTGAAACGGTTCAACATGTCTTTATGGAATGTCAGAGTCAGAGATTCTTTATTGTCATTCACACCACATGTGGTATATGTAATGAAACGAGATTATGTACACAGGGTCCCAGTTACATCCAACCATAAAATGTAAAAGAAGTTCAGTACCGTATTTTTGGCGTATAAGTCACAGTTTTTTTTGCCTAAATTGGATGTCCTGCGACCTACACGGCAAAGCAACGTATTTATGGATTTTCCCCCCATATTTTTAGACCAATTTTTGGTTGAGATATGACCGTTTCAATTTATTCCGACTGAAAAATATGGAACAGTACCACTTTCGGCCGCTAGGGGCGCTAAAGTGCCCTCTAGGCTTTTGATGACTACCGGTGTACCTGTATGTGTACAGATATTTTAGAGCAAAAAAAGTCCTGCTAGATGGACAGCGTGTGCGCGCACATCAAGCTGCAATTTAAAGATACAATTAAAGTGTTTAAAGGGGACCACACATGCAAAATTCACTTTTTAATGTTTTTTTTACTCAACTTTGGGTATTTACTTCATAAAAAAACAGTTCTTGTGCCAAAAAAATGCACCCAGTGGTTTATTTACTCTAAGTAGATTTATTTTACTGTGATAATTACGCTTCGGTTTAAAATACTCTCGCATGTGACGTCACAAGCGAGAGGACAACCCACCTCAAACCTGAGTCCAGCCCCTCAACTAGCAACCCCTGGTGCGGCTCAACCCACTTCAGTAAAATACATGTCACGGTTGCCGAGCAGTTTTGGAGCTGACCCGGCGGTCATTTATTTATTTATTCATTTATTTAGCCCCCGGGGGGGCCAGCCAAGCAGCACATCTTGAGTAAAACCAGAATGTTTTATTACCTTGTTTGAATGAACTCTGTCTCGTTGAAACTGTGCACACACACTCTCGCGGGGCGAGAGTCTGAAACGTACTTGTTTCTTATATGATGAAGGACTGTTTTTGCATAACTGTCAGTTTGGTTGAGTGGTTACGACACTTGAGTGGCACTCAGGAGATCAGGGATCGCATCCTGTCCACGGCATCTTTTTTTTTTCCCCCTTTTTTTTAAAAGCCTTTTGTTTCGGAGAAATCGGGGTGAGACTAGATATATACATCGACATAATAATACTTTATAATTGTTATTTTTACGTTTTAGTTCAATTTTTAGTGTAATAGCGATCGCTCCCAACGCGCAGCCGGCAGAAAACTGTGCACACACACACACTCTCGCGGGGCGACAGTCTGTACCATCAAGCACCACTGATCAATATATTTTCAGATTAGCAACTTATTTATTTTAAGAATACCTTTCACTTCATCAAAATCTGATCAAAACTCCAGCGTTCTAAAAGTAGGTGGTTGTATTTCTTATACGATGAAGGACTACATGTTTCATAACTGCCAGGATAGCTTAGAGGTAATGAACTGGACTGTCACCCCGAAGGACCCGGGTTCGCATTCTGGTCACGGCATTTTTTTTTTTAAGCCTTTTGTTTCGGAGATATTTCATGTGTACAGCACTTTGTTGCAGCTGTGGTTGTTTTAAATGGCTTTATAAATAAAGTATAATTGTTATTTTTACGTTTTAGTTCAATTTTTAACGATCGCTCTCAACACGCAGCCGGGAGAAAAAAAAAAGCAGCAGACCGCCAGCGAAGACACCATCTGCGTGCGGGAGCTGCTGGGAGCTACTGGCTTTTGAGGTCCGATCAGAAGTTGCTGCCTCATGCGGATAAATTAACTGGAGACACTCGGTGTGTGTGGACTGAAGCAGCGATCACTCCCAAAAGCGCCGCATGCCACGAGCTGGGTCCTCCTCCGCCGCCCGCTCGGAGGAGGAAAGCTATCATTAGCCTCGGAGGTGGGCTAATGCTAAAAAAAGGAGCTGCAAATTGCGGCGCGCGCAGAGGGCTTTTGGTAAGTTATCTTAGCACTAACAGTAAGTCAAATGAGTAATAAAAAAGAGCTAATTTTAAAACAACAACAGATTAGAGATACTTGCTTTTACAGAGGGCGGAGTTAATGTAAACAGGTCTTTGTAGGGCGTGGCTTTCAGACCTCATTATTCATAAACCGGTCGTTTAGAACGGAAGTGAAATTTGGCAGAATTAGAAAGGGGATATTTTATTATATAACCATTATTTTGTGTATAAAATTGAATGAAAATGGTCTGGAAAGCCCACAGATACACCACAAAAAATTATATGACCTACATTTGGTCCCCTTTAACTCCATTCCTGCCATCATCCTGGGAGGCAAACGTGCTGCCGCCTCTGGACATTTCTGTGAACCGGAACTTCAAAGCAGCTCTGCGCCGCCTTTGGGAGGAGTGGATGGTGGACAGAGAGCACAGCTTCACGGCTACAGGACGGATGCGCCACGCAACGTTTCAACAGGTCCTCGGATGGATGGATAAAGCGTGGACCTCAGTCACTAAAGAATCCATCCAGTCGGGGTTCAGGAAAGCCAGGATGTTTGTTGGACGTGGAAGAGGAAGAGGAGGCAGTGCTTTGAGCTGCATCAACTACCAGGTCCTCAGGAGTTGGCAGAACTCTTCACCAGCGACACAGAGGATGAAGAATTCAATGAGTTTGAATAAAAAACATTAATTAGGTGTTTCTGTGATCATTATTGGCAGGTGAGCGTGTAGTAATTTTAAAGCCGCTTTATATCGTCGGCTTCATTTCGCCATGTTTTAACCGTCAAAGTGCATATATTAAGAAAAGTTCAGCTCAGACTAGTGCATTAACAGAGTACCCGAGTTTTCGACAGCTCGAGTGCTTTGACTTCTATCGAGGCTTTTTTGTCCACCTCGGGTACCCGTAGTGACGTCACATTTCACATTTCACAGCGCGCGGGGTAGCTTTTAGCTTTTAGTAGACGCTACAAAATGGATTCCTGTGTGCGCACGGATGTTAATGGAGCAGGCCGTCTTGTCAAAAAGGTAAAACAGTTTATAATTTTATAAAATGCGCTACTTCGTGTTGACTTTCTTTGTAGTAGATTGTGACAGCAGAGGGCAGTGTTGCAATGCAGGTCCCATATTATAACACGGCCGAAACGGCTTCCTCTCTCTCGTTTCACAAACAAAAAAAACAAATATTCATCTCTCTAGAGCTACCAAAAATCTATAAACACAATCTCTAAAAGTAAACCTAAATTGCACAGCTGCAGGCGGTGGTACGGTGTGGCTGTGGCCCCATTTGTTTTTTAAGTTTCGGTTTTCATCGCCTTATACTTTCACTTTTAATATTATTAATATAACTAATAGTTTTGTTTTTCCTGTGACTTATGTGCAGTATGATAAATGATAGGAGCATAATAAATGCTCCCAATGCTTTGTTGGTCTTTTTTTTCTTTTTGTAAAGACGTTTTTAGGCATTTATATTTATTTATTTATTTTGCATCGTAAGACACTGTGACGTCATCGGCTACTCGAGCGTCGTTCGAGTTTTTTTATGTTAATATCGAGGTTAAAAATTATGTACTCGTTCAACCCCTAGCTCAGACACACCTTTACTATAATGTCAGCAAACAAATAAACGTTTTTGTTAAAGCTACACTATGTAACTTTGTAATGCAGTCTGTAACTTTTCTAACAATATATTTTTAACATATTTCTTCACTCTGTGACTATCTACTGACAAACTGATGTTAGACAAAGTAATCTCTGAAAAAACTATAGTCCCCTTGCTTCTCTATCAGCATTTATAAAAACACTAAAAACACAGAGTGACCCGGACAATGACCAGCCAATAAAAACAGAGTTGTTTGTCACGCCCCAACCCACGCCCCCGCCTGTCCCAGCCCCAGCGCCGCGGCTCGTTCTCATTCAAAGGATTGCAAAGCGATGCAGGACTGTTTTGTATGTGACACAAATGTATTAAATATCCCTTCTTCATCCCAGAGCTGGACTTTTATTTTGTTTTTTTGCCAAAAGTCAAGTGATCGCTTCATCCTTCACTGACAGGAATGAGGAAATGGATTTGTCACGACTCACGAGCGAATTAAATCATGTCCAACGTGGCTGCGTGAACCTCTGCTGATTTCAGGGTGTGTTTGTGTTGTTGGACGAGTGATTCATGGTTTTATTATATTTTTTAGAACGTTATATTAACATATAATCACAGAACTTCGCAGCGCAGAGACAGGACATGTAGTGGGGGCGGAGCATTCCAGACATACCAGACCTGCACTGACAGACATGAGGAAGTCACGAGCGAATTAAATCATGTCCAACGTAGCTGCGTGAACCTCTGCTGATTTCTGCTGGTTTTTGTGTTGTTGGACAAGTGCTCCATGGTTTTATTATATTTTTAAAAACGTTTTATTAACATATAATCACAGAATATTGAAGCGCTCCGAGCGGACACACAGCAGGGGGCGGAGCTGCAGAACTCAAGTTCAACAGAGAACGGACTGTGGCTCCCACTCAGAGCCATATATGGCTCAGAGGGGAGGGAGCAGAATGCTTTTCCCTGATGAAAATTTTTCTAAGTCCCAGTGTTCTCCAGAAATTACATAGTGAACCTTTAAAGTTCTAAGAAATGCACTGACTCCTCGCGCGTGCATTCTTTGCAGCAGCAAGGCAACAAAACTATTTTTTTAATTCAGCTGATTTGACCATTACGTGCATTTATTGAGGAAAAGTTCAGCTCAGACACACCTTTACTACAATGTCAGCAAACAAATATATTTTTAGGTTTTTATCTTGTTAAATTTTAAATTTAAGACTGAATAATTTAATTTTAAGGGAGTGGTGGCGCAGAGGTTAAGAAGGTGCGCTTGTGATCGGAAGGTCGCCGGTTCAAGCCCCGGTACAGACAACATCAAAGATGTGGGTGGGATAAGTGAAGCGGTCAGACTTGTCTCCACCCTCATCTGCCCCACTCTGGGCCCTTGAGCAAGGCCCTTAACCCACACCATCTGCTCCCCCGGGAACCCCAGATATCAGCTCTCTGCTCCACACAGAGGGCTGTGGTTGCTCGGTGGTCTGTGGTTGTGTCAGGAAGGGCATCCGGCGTAAAAACGGCCAAATCTTCGTGCGACCAGTTCGCTGTGGCGACCCCTAACGCAGGGAAAAAAGCCGAAAGAAGAAAAAAAAAAAAAAAAAAAATCTTGTTAAATTTTAAAGAAATGCAGCGTTTCGCTGCGTGTGCCCGCTTTGCACCAGAGAGTCAACGACACTACCGTTTTTTTTCTTTTTAATTCAGCTGATTTGACCATTATGTGCATTTATTAAGGAAAAGTTCAGCTCAGACACACCTTTGCTATAATTTTCAGCAAACAAATAATTGTTTTTAAGTGTTAATCTTGTTAAAGTCCTTCCGTGCAGCTCCTGTTCCCATCTGGCAGCCAATCCACTTTTGGCACACACCGGCCTACATTTCCGGGTTGTCAGCGGTGATGCGTAACATACGCGAAGCGTCAGCGGTAGGGGTGGGCGATATGGCTAAAAAATTATATTGTGATATTTCAGAGCATTATCACGATAACGATAAATTTCGTGATATAACAAAAAATAATCTAATTTATTTATTTGACAAAATTAACATGTTAATTTGCAGTATTATATAAAATTTTAAAAAACAACAAGGTGTAATTTTACTGAATTTACTTTATTTAGTAAATTATTCAGTCTCCAAGTATAAAAATAAAAATGATCTGTTATTTAGATTGAAAGTCTTCATAAAATATAGATATAATAATAATAATACTTTATTTATAGAGCCCTTTAAAACAACCACAGCTGCAACAAAGTGCTGTACATAAAATCAAGAACATTTAAACACATAAAAATAAAACAGTTGTTAAAACATTAAGATCAATAAAAACAATAAAAACAGTGCAGAACAAAATCAGTCTGTGCTAAAAGCCAGTGAGTAAAAATGTGTTTTTAGAAGAGTTTTAAAACTGGACAGTGAAGGAGCTTGTCTGACGGGAAGAGGGAGATCGTTCCACAGTTTTGGAGCAGCAACAGAAAAAGCTCTGTCTCCTCTGAGCCTCCGTTTGGACCTCGGCACCTCCAGAAGCAGCTGATCAGCTGATCTGAGGCACCGAGCAGGAGAGTATGGGTGAAGCAGCTCAGAGAGGTAGGATGGAGCAAGACCATTTAAACTCTTAAAAACAAATAAAAGAATCTTAAAATGAACTCTAAAATGAACAGGCAGCCAGTGGAGTGAAGCCAGAGTGGGGGTGATGTGCTCCCTCTTATGAACTCCAGTTAGAAGGCGAGCAGCAGCGTTCTGGACCAACTGGAGACGTCTGAGGGAGGACTGGCTGACGCCAAGGTAAAGAGCGTTACAGTAATCCAGCCGAGAGGTGATGAAGGCATGGATTACTGTTTCCAGCTGCTGCTGTGTAAGGATGGACTTTACCTTAGCCAGCTGTCTGAGGTGATAAAAACTGGTCTTGACCACCGCTCCAATCTGGGAATCTAATTTAAAATCACTGTCCATTTTAAAACCCAAGTTAGAAACTGTTTTCTTTACATGTGGTGCCAGAGGGCCAAGATCAACAGGGCAAGGTTCACAAGAGCCACTAGGACCAAACACCATCACTTCTGTTTTCTTTTCATTAAAATTTAAAAAGTTTAAAGACATCCAAGCTTTGATGTCTTCAAGACACAACAGAAGTGGCCTGATTGAGGAGGCATCTTTCTTTTTTAGTGGCATATAGATCTGACTATCATCGGCGTAACAATGAAAAAAGATCCCATGCTTTCTGAGGATTGATCCCAATGGAAGTAGGTAAAGGGAGAAAAGCAGGGGACCTAAAATGGAGCCCTGTGGAACCCCAAAACACAGAGGAGCAGTGGAGGATTCAGAACCAGCTATGTTCACAGACATGGTTCTGTCTGCCAGATAGGACCTAAACCAGCTCAGTGCAGTACCACAGATACCCACTTGGTGCTGTAAACGTGATATTAAAACGTTATGGTCCACTGTGTCAAAGGCAGCGGTTAGGTCGAGCAAGACAAGAACCACATGTTCACCAGAATCATTGGCCATAAGAATATCATTAAAAACTCTGACTAGAGCTGATTCTGTGCTGTGGCGAGTTTTGAAGCCAGACTGAAAAACCTCCATTATGTTGTGCTCGTCCAGAAAACATTTCACCTGTGAATACACAATTTTTTCTAAAATTTTTGAAATAAAAGGCAGCTTGGAGATGGGCCTAAAATTAGCCAAGACAGATTGGTCTAGGCTGGGCTTTTTAAGCAGGGGCTGCACCACCGCATGTTTAAAACTTATTGGCACAACACCTGAGGACAGACTGCTATTGATAACAGCAAGGATCACCTGCCTGATGCTGGAAAAAACCTCTTTTAACAGACGAGGGGGGACAAGGTCACGAGGGGAACCGGATGGCTTAATATGGCCGACCACATCCTCTAAAAGGGTTAGAGTTAGGGGTGGGCGATATATCGAATATACTCGATATATCGCAATATTTTAAATGTACGATGGTTAAAAGGGCTATATCGTGTATATCGAGGATCCTCCTGCTGTCGCGCGGGCCCCCACTCGCCCCCCTCCTTCCTGCAGGCTGCAGGAGCCGCGCGCGAGACTTTCAGCACAACATGTAAACACGGCAGATATGAAGAGCGCTGCACGCTGCTGAGGGGGAAAAACAATGTTCTTTCTGAGCTAGTTTGGATTAAATTGTCAGATGAGGGCATAAAAAATGTTTTTGTAGACGATGCTGAAAATAGTCCCGAAGAAAGGTCCGAACTACGAATCTTTTTCACCATTTAAACAGCGGAGTGGAGCATGATGAAACAGCAGAACCAAGTGTTTTTCCAGCTGCTGCTTCATTAAAACAAACCACGGGTCTGAGCTCATTTAGTCATGCGTGCACCGCAGAGAGAGGTGGAGACATTATTAAATCAGCATTTTATCATTATCGCTAAAGACACGGTCCTTAGCGGCTAACAAGATGGCTAACGCGTTAGCGTCTTCTTCCACAGCTGAGACTGACCGTGTCTTTAGCGATACAGCTGATTTAATAATGTCTCCACCTCTCGGTTCACGTTTCTGAGTGGAGGCTGTCGTGTTTTTACACAAGGATTCAATGCGACACTTTGTAGAACAACTTAGAGAACGTCTTCGTGAACCCGGAAACAACCCCCTGACCCTTTCACAATAAAACCGGATACAGTACACAGAGGCTCACTGTGATAAATCTGTTCTTGTTCAGAGGTTTTGCAGACATTGCCTGAACTTGGCACAGTTTGAAACTTGTGCACATTTTGTGGTTTGTTGTTAAAAATTACCAGCACATGCAAATAGTTGAGAGTTGTTACCTGTGACTGTTCTGGGCCAGTAAATTTTATGGCCACTGTTTACACTTTTGTTTTTGTATTTTAAAGGCCTTAAATGTTTTGATTTAATATTTTTTTAATGTTAAAAGCACAAGAGCACCTTTTTAAGTTTAAATTATTTATTCTTCCTTTTTGCTTGAAGTACTTTTTATTTATGTGTGCAATTGATGGTTAAAATAAAATATTTAAGTTTGTTCAAATTTAGTGTTGACATTTTTTAATCAATTTTGAATCATTTTTTCATTGATTTTGGAGATATCGCGATATATATCGTGTATCATGATATAGCCAAAAAATATCGCGATATAATATTTTCCTCATATCGCCCAGCCCTAGTTAGAGTCACTGGTTCAAATCTATCGAACACAGCCAGGCAGGGGACCAAGCAGGAGGGGTCAAAAGCAGGGGCTGAAATAAGGGCCCTTGTGGTAACAACCTTATTTATAAAAAACTGCAGGAAGTCATTACAGAGTTCAGTTGAGGCTTCATGGCAGACAGGTTGTGGGGCCTTCAGGACAGAGTCAATAGTTTCAAAAAGGACACGCAGGTTGTTGTGATTGGACGTGATAATGTCTGACAAGTATTGTTTTTTGGCCTCTTTAACAATGTTCTGGTACTGACGTTGACAGTCCTTTAAAATGTGAAATGAAACCTCCAGTTTATCCTTTTTCCATCTCCGTTCAGCTCTGCGGCACTCCTGTCTGGCTGCAAGAGTTTTTTCATTGAACCAGGGTTCAGATCTGGCTTTAGGTTGCACCAGTTTAAATGGTGCCACAGAGTCCAAAATGGTTTGACAGGAGGCGTCAAACCAGGAGCTCAGCTGATCGGTGTCAGCAGCAGAGTCAGATGGAGCACAGAGCTGTTCAAAGGCAGCAGAGAACTGACAAGCAGTGGAAGGTTTAAAAACTCTACGTCGCTGGGCAGGAACGTAGTTTTTAACTGGAGCACAGGACAAACCAACATCAAATAAAACAGGCCTATGGTCAGAAATAACATTATCATAAAGTTCCAGGTCGGTCGGATTTTCAAGTATAAAACAAAATCCACCACAAAAAAAATAACTGCATGTGTAATTTCCATAAAACAACTAAATAAAATGAATCTATAAATCTTATGAGCATAAATGTAACCTGCCTCTGGAACGACTGTGTGAGACAGCCGAGCGTGTGTACAGACAGTTTTAGAGGGAGGGACGAAGCCCGCACATGCTGAGCAGCGCAGGGCGGGGGGATGGGGGGAACGAGCTCTCTGTACCTGTGCAGTTTAAGCAGGGGGAGAGACAGCTGAGACACGTTTGTTTTTAGCATTTTAGCTAGCGTTACACCAGTACTGACAGGTGGAGGGGAGGTGTGCAGCTCAGTTTGGTCTTTTGAAGCGCTCGGATGTTAAGGGGGCGGGGCGCCCCGACGTATTACGTCATGAAATTAGCATATCACGATATAACTTTTTTGCCTGGGCAAGTTTTTTTTACCGGTATAACCGGGAACGATATGATATGGCCCAGCCCTAGTCAGCGGTGATGCATAATAGATGCGACTTATATGGCGGTGCGACATGTTTATGGATTTTTCCACTTTATTGGACATAACTGGACTGATGTGAGGGGCTGGGTTTATGTTCAGTGAAAGAGAAGGAGGGGGGGCGAGTGGGAGAAAGAAGGCAGCAGGAGGATTTTCAAGTATAAAACTATATTGTTTATAATTGATAGTCTCAACTTATATCGCAATTTTTTTATCTCGATATTTAATAAATATCGGTATATAGCCCAGCCCTACAAGCAACCATCAGGGTGCTAATGATCCATCATTAGGCTGATAGTCCTCCTTAGTCATGTGAGCAGCTAGTTTTTGGCTGTCAGCAGCAAACTGGTTGATCCACTGTGAGAGGGTGCTATTTATTAGACTGAAGGGCCAGGCAGAGGTGTGCATTTGGCCGAGCGCCACGCGCGCGTGCTGCGTGCGGGCAGTTCACAGCAGAGCTCAGCGTGAAGCTCCAACGTTTTCGCTCCAAATACTTGACATCATTTGAGTAGAAGCAGGGCGGAGCGTTTACCTACGGGACAAATTGAGGTTGCTGATTGGTCATTTGCTGACATGCCTACTGAGTTGATTGACATGTCGGGTGGGAGAAAAAAAGGCAGAGGGCTGCGCAGCTTTGTTCTGTGTTTATATGTTAATAAAAAGTTCTAAAAAATAAAATTAAAACAGGGAGCGCTGGTCCTTCAGCCCACACAGCAGACCAGGAAATATTTAAAACCTGGCGCATCCACGTTGGACATGACTTTAGTTCGCTCGTGACAAATTCATTCATTCCTCCTCATCGGAGGAGGAAGCGAATGGTGACCGCTTCAAGCGATCACTTGACTTTTGGCAAAAAAACAAAAGAAAAGTTCAGATCAACGATGAAGAAGAGAAATTTAATACATTTGTGTCTCATACAAAACAGTTCGGCTCCGGGCAGTTTATTGTGAGACAACGCACGCGCGTAAGCGGTCGTAAAATTTGAGCTTGGCGCGTTCACGCCCGCGTTCAAAGGCTTGTGCCACGGCACTCGCACGGCGTGGCGCGGCGCTCGGCCAAATGCGGAGCTCTGCCTGGCCCTTGAGCTGAATACAGCACTTCAGACTGAAGAAGTCTTTCGGACGAAAGACGAATCATTTCTTCTACAATTTTTTTTGTTTTGTTTTTTGAATGTCCAGAGGACCAGACTTAACTTTTAGAGATTTTTCTTCCTGGATTATTGGGCATGCATCAGGATACAGTATGAATAGAGGGTGATTTAAACACTTTTGAATCATTTGAGAAGAATTAAAAGTCATAATAGACAAGTGTGTGTTTGTGTGTGGGTTAGGGGTCACAACAACAAGTTTCAAATTAAAAACAAAAAATTCAAAACTTCAAATTTGTGAACATTATTGAACAGCTTTTTTTATTTTAATTTGAGACTTGAACATCTCTAGTTCTTATCTCAGTTGCATGAGAAGCTCCTCTCACTGTAATAAAAGGCATCTTGAATCATTTGAAATGTTTTCTTCTTTTTTTAAATACATGATCATTTTGGACACTTAAACTACAACAATGAAAAATTAGTGGGAATCCCCTTTTAGCTATTTCCAAAATCACAAGCAAACTCCAGCTTTGTAAATGAAGTGGTGAATAAACACGTACCGCTGCTGGATGGACTGTGTGATCCGGTGAGTAGCTGTGGTGCTCTGTGTCTAGTGTCATAATCATCCAAAACTCTCATTAATATCCATCCCCGAATAAAAAGAAAACTACAGATGTTACCTGATCGCGCTGACATAATTTAAAAATACATAAATAGCAACGTGGCCTGTATCTCGGCTAGTGTGTTAGCTGCTATCTCGGCTTATTATTACCGGTCGCGTCAGCGATATATCATTTTAAGACAGTAAATCATCCAAAACTCTCATTAATATCCCTCCCCGAATAAAAAGAAACTACAGATGTTACCTGATCGCGCTGACATAATTTAAAAATACATAAATAGCAACGTGGCCTGTATCTCGGCTAGTGTGTTAGCTGCTATCTCGGCTTATTATTACCGGTCGCGTCAGCGATATATCATTTTAAGACAGTAAATCATCCAAAACTCTCATTAATAGACTCTCCCCGAATAAAA
>JBBPBX010040441.1:0-29371 GCA_038048925.1 Garcialebias charrua
TATAACGCACTTTTCATTAATGAAATTCTCGCAACAGAATTAAATGTCAATAAAACATTTAATAAACAATTAAAATCAACAACAGTATCAGCTATGATCAAAAGTAGAATCATGAGGAGTAGAGTATGCTCGGTTGAAAAGAAAGGTCTTCAAGCCGCTCTTAAAGTCAACCACAGACTGTGGGGCTTCAGTTTCTCTGAATCACCTGTAAGTGTCGCCAAAGGAACAAGAACCACAGAAACGTGCGTACGCGTGCTCTGGGGCTGGCGTGGAAATGTACCTGGATGCGCACATATTCACGTTCAGTTCAGTTTTGATACATACGGGGTTTTGCGTGGATAGTGACGCACGCAAGGTTTTTGTGCGCACGCACGGTTGATACATGAGGCCCCGTCTCTAACTTTCGGTGAAAACACCTGAATGCACTTTTTCAATGAAGCTCTCAAGTGAATCTCCTTTTCTCTGAAAACCTACAATGAAGGACAAAATCACTGTTTTAGTCCAGTTTAGTTGAATCAAGAAACACACATTATTTCAGAAGAGACTTCCTTTTAATTTGTGTTAATGCAGAATTGATCAACTGAATAGCTTTTGTCATTTTATGATGATCTGTTATTTGCATGAGTTGTCACTCTTATGCTGGTTTATTCTTCAGTACGATGGTGCTTAAATCTATATGGCACAGTTCAGAGTCAAAGTCAAAGTCAAAGTCAACTTTATTGTCAGATCTGCAATATGTACAGTGCAGGACATACACAGGACCGAAATTGCGTTTCTCTCAGTCCCTCGGTGCAACAGTAAACATCTAAACATTGAAACACTGAAACATATAATAATAGACATAAGCATAAAATAGTAAACCTAACACTGTCCTGAGTTTTTTGCATAGTGGTATAAGAGTATGAAAATTTACACCAACTCTAAAACTAAAACATTAAACATTTAATGAACATAATATTGTCCTGAGTTTTTGCATACTAGTATAAAAAAAAGAGTATAAAAAGTATAACTAAAATAAACTAAAGGTTTCTAGCATTGACATTTGCAAAGTGGCAAAGCAGCGTATGAGTCAATGTACACAGTATATGTATGAGGTAGTAGTTGATGTTGTTGTAGAGGCAAAAAGTGGCATATGCAGTAAGGCACATTGGGCATCCCTAAATAAGACCGTTCAGAGCACACTGTATATGTACCAGCAGTGGTGTAGATATTAGAGTAGTGTAAATAAATGTAAACAGTAGTAATTACATGTAAGCAGTAGTAATAAAAGTAAACAGTATTAATAAATGTAAACAGAGAATGTAAACAGTATTATGATTATAGGCAGTGATGTAATACAGACATTAGTGCAAGTATGAGAAGTAGTGCAAACTGTATGAGCACATGACCGAGAGTTTAGTGAATAACCCGTTTGATGACACAGAGTCTAGTGTTAAAAACTTTGTGTTGAGTGATAATATGTGAGAAAGTTTTAGTGTTAAGGCAGTTCAAATGGGAGGGGAGGCAGAGCAGGCAGAGTGTTTAGCATTCTGACTGCCTGATGAACAGAGCTGTCTCTCAGTCTGCTGGTTCGAGCCTGGAGACTCCTCAGTCTCCTCCCTGATGGCAGCAGTCTGAAGCAGCTGTGTAGTGGGTGTGTGGGATCACCTGCCATGCGGTGGGCTTTCCGAGTGAGGCGTTTGCTGTGTAAGTCCTGCAGTGAGGGCAAGGAGGTGCCCACGATCTTCTCAGCTGCTCTCACAATGCGCTGGAGGCTCTTGCGGCATGATGCAGTACATGCACCAAACCACACAGTGATGCAGCTGGTCAGGACACTTTCTATGGCACCTCTGTAGAAGGTGCTCATGATGGGGGTTGAAGCTCCAGCCCTTTTCAGCTTGCGGAGAAAGTAGAGACGCTGGTGAGCCTTCTTTGCCAGTGCTGCAGTGTTCCTGCTCCAGGACAGGTCCTTTGAGACGTGCACTCCCAGGAACTTGGTGCTGTCTACTCTCTCCACTGCGGTGCTGTTGATGGTCAGAGGGGGATGTTGGGCATCCCTCTTCCTGAAGTCCACAACAATCTCCTTTGTCTTCTCCACGTTGAGAGTGAGATTGTTGTGTCCGCACCACAAGGCCAGGCGGCTCACCTCGTTCCTGTAGTCCGTCTCATCGTTGTTGCTGATGAGACCTACCACTGTTGTGTCGTCCGCAAACTTGATGAAGTGGTTGGAGCTGTACGATGGTGTGCAGTCGTGTGTTAGCAGGGTGAATAGAAGGGGGCTCAGCACACATCCTTGTGGGGCCCCTGTGTTCAATGTGATGGTGCTAGATGTGTTACTCCCGATCCGTACTGTCTGTGGTCTCCCGGTCAGGAAGTCTAGCAGCCAGTTACACATTGAGGTGTTCAGCCCCAGACTGTCCAGTTTAAGGATGAGCTGTTGGGGGATGATGGTGTTAAATGCCGAGCTGAAGTCGATGAACAACATTCTAACATAGGAGTCCTTCGTGTCCAGATGTGTGAGAGCTGTGTGAAGGGCAGAGGAGATGGCATCGTCGGTTGAGCGATTAGGTCGGTATGCAATATCAAAGTCAAAGTCAACTTTATTGTCAGAACTGCAATATGTACAGGACATACACAGGATTGAAATTGTGTTTCTCTCAGTCCCTCGGTGCAACAGTAACCATTTAAACACTAAAACACTGAAACATTTAATAAACATAAGCATAAAATAGTAAAAGTGTAACACTGTCCTGAGTTTTTGCATAGTAGTATAAAAGTATGAAAATTTACACCAACACTAAAACACTAAACATTTAATGAACATAAGCATAAAATGAAATAATAAAAGTGTAATACTGTCCTGAGTTTTTGCATAGTAGTATAAAAAGTATATCTATAAAATAAACTGAAGGTTCTAGCATTGACATTTGCAAAGAGTGGCACAGCAGCATATGAGTTAATGTACACAGTATGAGGTAGTTGATGTTGGTATAGAGGCAAAGTGGCATATGCAGTAAGGCACATAAGGCACATTGGGCATCCTTAAATAAGGCTAGTCAGAGAATACTGTATATGTATCAGCAGTAGTGTAGATATAAAAGTAGTGTAAATGTAAACAGTAGTAATAAATGTAAACAGTATTAATAAATGTAAACAGTGAATGTAAACAGTAGTATGACTATAGGCAGTAATGTAATACTGTAGGAGGTGGTGAAGAGACGACACAGGAGACGGGATGTAGATCTTCACTTTTAATCAACTCCTACTAAACTGGCGGGAAACACCCAACACCGCCTTATATATCCAATACCACATCCGGTCCTCTGGACCTTTCACAATAAAACATCCTGTAATGCCTTCGGTCCACTGGGTGTGAGTAGAGCCCCCTAGTGGTCCACCACACACGCCCCCCCAGAACACCCAGTAAGGTCCATCACTAGTCCCGCATTTTAGGTTTGATCAAACGACCAGAACGGCTGAACCTGGGCCCTGCAGAACCAGTCTGATGAAGCGGAGGGCTACGAGGAGGGTCTGCAGAAGATTCGGGCTCCAATGGACGTTGAGAGTCTCTGGAAGAAGGACCGCAGTCCGTTAGCAATGTGGATGGAGGTCTGCCCCTGCGAGGAGCCTGGGCCGTAACAACCTGATCATCTGACACAACATGAGCTGGTTTAAGCCTATCGATACAGACAGTCTCAGTACGACCCCCTAAATCTAAAAGGAAATGTTTCGGACCTGGTTGAAGAACCCGAAACGGTCCATCATACAAAGGCTGTAGTGGTGTCCTGTGTGCATTGTGTTTGACAAAAACAAATTTAGAGGACTCCAGACTCTTAGGGACAAACGACTGCGGTAAACAATGATGTACCGGGCCAGGGACATGAAAAGGGGCCTCCTGAGGTGAAAAATGTGTGGTGAGGGTACATGGGCGTAACAGCCGCGGGGTACGCGTGGGACATGTCCCCCGCACTTTCCATATCTGTGCCCTCTGTCCCCCGCACTTTTTTGAACCATTACAACTGTCTAATCTGCTAATAAGATGCGGTAACTCGTTTTTCCGAACTGTCTTTAAACGCACCATGAACGGCACACGCTTACACCGGTGTGACGCACCTGTTTACAAGGGGAGACCGACGTGCTGTTGGGCATTAGCTGCAGAGCGTAACCATGTTCAGCAAACCAGCCAGAGTCAGCAAAAAGCAAAAAACTCTGCACAATTTTTTCCGAACAAGCCCTGTAAGTGAACAATGCTGTTTCATGCAGATAATAATGAGTATGAGACTAGTAAATACTATCATAATATTAGCTAAATTATGACTAGTAAATACAACAGATAATGTTAGCTAAATTATGACTAATGTTAGCTAAATTATGACTAGTAAATACTAACAGGTAATGTTAGTTAAATTATGACATATACTACAGACACTGTTAGCTAAATTATGAATTATAAATACTACAGATAATGTTGGCTAATTTATGACTCTTACAGATTATGGTAGCTAAATCACTAGTAATCTCATGCAGATAGTACAGTATTAGGTAAATGATGACTGCTTCATACATGCAATTACAATAGTTGACAGGTATAATAATGGTTTTACATTTCTTGCTACTTAGTTAATGCCAAGAATAAACAATCTTATTTATTTTCTTTGCAAAATTTGTGCTCACTTGCTTTCCACATAATACAAATCTTTATTGCCACCATAGAAAGAACAATGTCAGGGAGGAGACAAACCAGAGGCCAGCAGCAGGGATGATGGTGATGCAGGGTCTTCCCAGGTAAGGACAGGTTATAACATGCTAAGAAAATGATTTATTACAGGGAGAAACGATGCAGGTTTCAGATCAGGATTTATTTACAGATACTTCAGAATTACTCTTATTCCCACTCCAAAAATATTTTTCATATGTATTAGCACAGAGAGAAGAGCATGTGTCAGGGCAAAGACCAGACTGCAGCACATTGACTGCAGATGATATCTAAATGATGATTAGTTCATACATGCCAATATATTGTTATGCTAGTTAACAAGAATATTAAGGTTGTTTTTACATTTCTTGCTAGTTAGTTAATGCCAGGAATAAGCCTTTTCCAGGTTTAATGTCTGTGCAAAATTTGTACTCACTTGCTTTCCACATAATAAAATTAATCTTTATTGCTACTATAGAATGAGCAATGTCAGGGAGGAGACAAACCAGAGGCCAGCAGCAGGGATGATGATGATGCAGGGTCTTCCCAGGTAAGGACAGGTTATAACATGCTGAGAAAAATGTATTTATTACAGGGAGAAACAATGCAGATTTCAGATCAGGTTTTTTTTTTTACATATATTTCAGAATTACTCTCATTCACACTCCAAATAATTTTTGTCTGTATTATAGATAGCACAGAGAGAAGAGCCTGTGTCAGGGCAGAGACCAGACTACAGTACTGATAGTCAGGGACAGCCTGCAGACAGTGACAGAGAAGGGGATGTAGCTTCTTTTACCACACTAAAGCCACACCATCCAGGTCCCAAGACCATTGTGTGTCAAAAGCTGGCTAATAAAACTCTAAGATTTCCGAGACAGTGGTATGAGGAAGAAAAAAAAATTGTCCCCCTCACTTCTGAGATGGTGATTACGCCCTTGTGAGGGTACCTCAGGTAAAAACTCACTGGGGACGCGCACAGGTTGACCGAAAATCAGTTCAGCCGGGGAAGAGCTCAGGTCCTCTTTGGTTGCGGTACGTAACCCCAACAAAACCCAGGGAAGACGGTCAATCCAGTTGTCACCGGTCAATGCAGCGCGAAGTGCGGCTTTCAATGACCTGTGAAACCGTTCACACAAACCATTAGCTTGGGGGTTGTAAGCGGTGGTCCTGTGAACGTTAGTCCCCAGACCCTTGGCCATGGTAGACCAAAGTTCAGAAACAAACTGCGGGCCCCTGTCCGATGTAATGTCTGAAGGGGGGCCAAAACGCGCCACCCAGGTAGACAAAAATGCCCGGGCCACCACTGCAGATGTCGTGGATGTCAGAGGAACCACCTCAGGCCACCTGGTGGTCCGGTCTATCATAGTCAGCAGATGAGTAAAACCTTGTGATGGAGGCAGAGGGCCCACCAGGTCTACGTGCACATGATCAAACCGCCGACCTGGGATGGAGAAGGGTTCCAAAGGTGCTTTGGTGTGTCTGTTAACCTTAGCACGCTGGCATGGGACACACGCTGCTGCTCACTCCTTAACCGCTTTACGCAGACCGGGCCAAACAAACTTTGCACTGACCAGTTTCACCGAGGCTCTAACACCTGGGTGAGAAAGGGAATGTAAGAGGTGTGTCCCAATCCGACGGCTGCATACTACCAAGGACCCGGCCTACCCGGTACACGGAGGCCGGGTCCTTCAAACATCAGGTAGGCCGGAAGTCCGCGGCTGTGAATTTCTTTTGAATTGGGACAGGTCTAGCCAGAGCCATATAAAGTGAGAGTTGCGACACTTCCATAGACTTCCGTTGTAAGAATGGAATGCGGAAGTCACGTGGGTCATGGAGGGGGCGATTTGTTCCATGGCTGTTTTACAGTCTGACTCTGCCTGCAGTAGCGCTCCGTCGCCGCCAGAGGGCGCAGCTCCACAAGGTTTCCATAGCCGTTGTTTGGAACGATTGACCGCCTATCGGCGACATCAAAGAGTGTCAGAACTCTCTATATATATGGCTCTGGGTCTAGCCTTCACGGTTACGTTGGAGTACGTCATGTTGCCTAGCAACCGTGACAGCGCTCAGCCTAAGGAAGAAAGGAGCTTGAAATGCTGTTGTTTTTACTGCTTTTTTTAATTCTAGAGGAAATACAGAACTTTATCACTGCTGGTGGCATGTTTTATAACTTCTGCTGACAGATATATCCAACTTACTTTTTTTTTTTTTGGCTATAAACTGTAGTTTCATGGATAATTTCATTGTCAGTATTAACTTTGTTAACTTGTGCATAATAAATAAATGTTAACTTGTGTATAATAAATAAATCAAAAATCTATCTTATTTACTAATAATTTAATAAAACAATATACTAGAATATTATTTATATTTTATTTAAAATTTTAAATAAATAACTTATTTGAAATTTAGAATACAGCATAACATTTTCCAATATTTTATTGTATAAAATCCATTACTACATAAAGGGGTTGTAAAAAAAAAAGTTAAAAACAGGGTCTTTCATCTATTTTATTAATAAAATAGCGTTTTCATTGAGCATCAGTAGATTAAGCCTCATTATTACTTTAATATCTTATAAAAAATAAATCTTAAACTAAATGTTTTGTTGTTCTCTACATGTCCTGAACCAGACCCTTGTACTGTAGGATTAATCTGAATATCCCAGTCCTGGACCGTTACTTTAACCAAGACGATCCTAGACTGGACTTGTGATGATGCAGGGAGTCTCTGGAGGTGTTGCTTCATCTCCTGGACCTGGATTCATGACATGGTTGGGGGCAACAACTGTTTTCTGGCTGGCAGGTGCATCCTGCAGGTGGTCTCAGTCAGGAGTGTTTGGGACGCCTCGTTCTGCTGTCCATCATGGTGTCATCCACCTGCCTAAAAACCCAGAGGACCTGCAGGTGGTGTCCCGTGGGTTTGCAGAGCTGGCAGCCACAGAACTTTTTGTTGTTTTGAATTAACTTACTGTTAATAAAATGAATTATAGACAACTAGTTTTTGTAATCAATTTATTTTTTCAAAATTAGAACAAAACAAAGACCAACACATTTTTCAAACTCATAAATATACCGGTAATTTATTTACCGGTATTTGCATTTTTTTCTAGAATACTAAATAATCTTTCCATCATCTCCCTACTTTCATTCAACCTTCTCTCTTCTGCCTCCCTCTGCAGCTTCATATCTTCTCTGATTAAGTCCATTAACTCATACTCTCTGTTCTTCTTCCTCTTTCTTCCTTGTCTCTGTTCCGTTCTTTCCTCCTCCTCAGCCCTGTCGTCCTGGTCACCCACTGCTGTGCTTGGACCTGGAGTGTCCTCACGGATGGAGGAAATTAGGACAGGAGGTGCAATGCAAGGTCTCTGTCCTAACGCCTCATCCATGAGGACAAACCAGGGCCACGTCGCAGCAGTGGGCTTCCCACTCACTCCTTCCCCTGACCCTGGATATTTGCAGTCCTGAACAGAGGAAATAAGATATCACAGTTGGCAAAAAGAGCAACAAACATTTTTTTTAAAGTTTACATGTACATACCAGATTCCAAAAAAGATAGGACACTAAACAAATTGTGAATAAAAACTTAATTTTATGATGTGGGGATGGCAAATGTCAATATTTTATGCATAACATAACATAGATGACAGATCAAAAGTTTAATCTAAGTAAATGTAACATTTTAAAGGAAAAATATGTTGATTCAAAATTTCACAGTGTCATCAAATCCCAAAAAAGTTGGGACAAGTAGCAATAAGTGGCTGGAACGCCAATCAACGCTCCGTTCAGAAGCCTGCCTCACTGATGGTATGGGGTTGCATGAGCGCTTGTGGCATGGGCAGCTTGCATGTCTGGAAAGGCACCATTAATGCAGAGAACTATGTTCAGGACTTGTCGCAACTTTTTTGGGGATTTGTTGACGCCATGAAATTTTGAAACAACATATTTTTCATTTAAAATGATAAATTCTCTCAGTTTAAACTTTAGATCTGTGATCTATTCTGAATAAAATATTAGATGTTGGCACCTCCACATCATTGCATTCAGTTTTTATTCACAATTTGTTTAGTGTCCCAACTTTTTTAGAATCTGGTTTGTATCAACAGAGCACGTACAAATTATATAATTCATTACACATGTACATACTTTGTATTTCTTCTTTAAATTGTCCAATTTCTTTTTAGCCTGCAGAGGAGTTACTTTATCCTGCAGGCACATCTTCTCCAAAATTACCCTAATAACATCAACATAAAATGAATGAAGAGGGGAAACATGGAAAATAATGTCTTAAACCCACAATGAAAAACAGTTTTCACAGCACAACACAAGAGGTTGCAGGTTATGTACAGTAGGGTTAATGAAACTGTACTCAGAAGCATAGGATGAATCTTGTACCTCCACGCCACAGCTGCAGAATGTTTAGCCCCCGTAAAAAGGTGGCTGTTATTATTCCGAAGCTTAATAAAAGCTCGGTCTGCTCCTTGCTCCCTAAAAAACAGAAGAATAAAATTAGCTTAGCAGCGATAATACGACGGGACCCACTGTACGAGCTGACAAAAGATATAAAAAATATCTACGCAAATGACTAACATCCGCTTTAATCATTTATGTCATAAATCATAACCGCTTTAGGCTTTTAATTTTTTAATCCCACATTTTAACATAACTTACATTTAAAAGTGTATTCTGTCGCTTCGTCCGCCATTACGTTCATCCAAAATGTTCCCTCAATGCGCACGCGCAGAGTAAACGCAATGCATTTTGGGATAGCCTCCGTCTGGAAGGATCCACCGGACCCGTCCTTCAAATTCGGGGAAAAGAAGGCCGCATTCGTCGGCCGCATTGAAGCAGTCTTCGAATTGGGACAGGCCTTGGCGCATCGCTGTGACGTCAGCGGCCTTCAAATGCGGCCTTAGACCCATGCAGCCGTCGGATTGGGACACACCTATTGAGTTTTAAGGGAAGGTTGTTGCATAGTCCAGAGTCCCCCTCAGCCATTGTCCAGATAAGAAGTGTTTGGTATCATCCAGCTCGGTTGCGAATCTGTCACATGTCCACGGCCTTGGGGAAGGGAGGGATGAGGAGACAGACACAGCATCTTTGTTTTCATAACATCCCAGGAGGAATTAATAGTCCGCCTTCAAGACCAGGACCAAATCCACAGTTTGGGTCAGGCAGAACTTGTGAATTGCTGTTTCTGCCTTTTAAAGTCTCGCTAGAACATTCTCTGATGGTGACTCCAAACAGCCAAATTGATTGTTTACGCAGAAAGTCGAGCTTACAGCTTTCTCCAAGATTATTCCCAGCCATTCATGGGTGCTGCCAGAAAGTTCACAGTCCTGATAACAGCCTGCTTCCGCTCTGATGCAGCTCCACGTAATTCAGTCTGAGTGCTGTCAAGCTTCCACACCTTCCACATGAATTTGTACACAATCCAGATTTCACCAGCCCAGACAGCAGAATCCAGTTGTCCTCATGATTCCAATTTTGTTTCTGTCGGGGTAAGAGTCCTCCATTCACCCTGACTTCCTGTCGGGAGAAGTTGATCAATTTCATTGAGAGACCAGCTGATCAAATGCATTTCTTAGTGCATTTTCCATGATGATGGTCTGTGCATGAAGCGCAAAATAACTGATCTGAAGAACTTAGTGCGATTGTGTTTGATTTACGATAATTCAAAGTTTGAATGTGCCGCTGTGACCTGTTCAATAATTTCATTTGTGAGATTTTTTTTTAACCTTTATTTCTACAGGTAGTCTCATTGAGTCATGAGGACCCCACCTCCCAAAAGAGAGATGTGTATTGGGCAGCTATGTGAGCGTCACAGGTGTGACGAAGCTAAACATTTTGGTAGCATGAAGCTCATTAGCCTGACAAAAAAAAAAAAAAAAATCCATAATTCTGTTCAGTGCCCTGAGACAACTTCTGTTGTGACTTGGCACTGTATAAATAAACTCAATTGAACTGAATTGAATAAATTATCCGTAGCATTGTACAAGTCACTTTCAAAACGTGAAAAAAGTAGCAGCTTATAGTCCGGAAATTACGGTACCATGAGTTGTAAAAAAGCTACACCCTTTCAAATGAATTAACGTAAAGGCAGAAAACGTTGTACTACGTGAAAACACTTACTGTAAGTAAACATGCAAAAGAATTTGAAGGTGAACACACATTTTTAAAACACACCCGGCCTGCCCTGTTTTTCCAAACAGGTGCTTCCAGTTTACGTCAAGCTCAGGTTCTCAAGCAGAGACCTGGGAGCTTGACCTCGACTTTCAAGGATTACTTTTGTTCGGTGCGACTAATGGCTTTTTGCTCGATCGACGGTGTTGCCTTCTTTAAAAACCGTGAACCCAAATACCTCTGTAATGACATGTCGCAGTTCTAAATATGTTACCTGCCAGCGTACATGTTTCTCTCCTTACCTTTTAGTCACGTTTCCAGCTTACAGAATTCATTTCCCATTTGATTCTATGTTGCTTTTAGTTTCTTATCAAGAAATGTGTTTTCTACAGCTTTGGTTTTAATCCTTTGATTGTTTCTTTCTTTCAGGTCTCATGTGGTTTGCGTGTGCGTGAGCTGCTTTATGCAGATATGGGTTTTACTCAAATTTGCATACAAATAGAAAACCCTGACAACTGCTACAGTGATTCTTTAACCCCCTTTTTTTCATACATGTGTGCAATATGAAATATGAGGCTTTTGGCCCCATTTTCCTCCTCCTTTTTCTCTCCTCATATGTCAGTTGCTTTTTTATTTGCATACCTGTTCAAAGCTTGTGCTTCAGGATTTCTGTTTTTTTTTTCTTTTCTATATTCAAGGAACTTGACAATCAAGTTTGCCATGGGTGTGCAAAGTTAAGAGTTCTCGTGTGATCTGCACATCCTGGTTGATGTAGCTCCGAGCGCTGACACACATTTCTTGTCTTTTTCTTTTTGCTGACATGACTGCTTGACCTTCAAGAGATAGTTATTTGTTAATTTCAGAGCTGAGATGACATCAAAGCTCTCCTGTAGATGTGAGATGTTCTTCTATGGAGCACATGAATTACATTTGAAGGGACTCTCTGACGGAAAATAAAACACTCCTTTGTGTTGCAGACATGAGGGATCGAGGTAGACTTCACTTCAGAGCTGCTAGTTCTGGTTCTCTGACTCCCGGTCTTCATCTGTTTTTTCCTCTTGGCAGCTGTTCTGGCTCTTGCTGCTGCTGCTGTGTTCCTCTTCATCACCATCAGATTTTTTATGGATTCGGCTGATGCACCTGAGAAATCGAAAAAGGTTCTTGGTGAGACAATTTTTGTTTTATTTTATTGAATCTTAAACGCTGAACATTTGGTGTTATCTCAGCTTCACAATCTTTTTTTTTTCTCTTTAAGGGTTTTATAAAAATGAATAACACTTTCCCCAGTTTGGTACAGAGACTCAGGATTTTGTTTTCATCTTTCTGGTGTACTTCTTCAGCTTGGACCTCATTTAAGCCAAAGTGCAGCCTCCCCAGGGTTTGCCCTCCGGACCATTTTGCTTTTCGAATTCGAAGCGGAGCTGCTAACGTTGTCGGCCCGCAGATCTGTTTTGAAGGACAACTGTAGGTATTAATGTGGTTAATTACTGCAAAAGAAACATCCGTGCAGTGGATTTGCTCATGTTTATCTGTGTCTCAACAGCATCATGAGTCACATCTTGAACAATGTGGGACCAGGACTGAACATGGTGATTGTAAACGGTAAAAAAAAAAAAGCAGCTAGAAAAACTACACGCTGTCCAGTTGTGTAAGCGCTTATGAAGCATTCACACTGCTGTGATCCATCTTTCTTCCGTACGTTTTTCGGCACCTTTCTTGTTCCACAATTTTTGTGCTATTTCTACAAATCATGAATCAAAACCTGCAGCTCGTTCAGGGGAAGGGTGCTACAACTTTTGGTATTGATGCAACTTTAGCATTTTGAAACAGTTAGCCTTTTCTGCTACTTTTCTTCTCCTAGGAAATGAACTGAGCTCATTTTACATCCTTCACATATTTAGACGTGTTTACAACCTTTTACTGCTCCTTTCACATTTTGCTCGGATGTTATCAACCATAAAATGGCCCCTATCAATTATTATCATCCCCATACGTAGCGGTCAGACTGCCCCTCCTGTACCTCCTAGTAGGTTTAAAGGTGTGTTGTCACCGTTACAATGGATGACAGCAGGCTCCGTCTTTAGCTACGTGTTAAAGTTTAGAGTAAAGCCTCTGGCGTTAGGTTTAGGGTCTTGGTTAGGTTTAGGCACAAGGGTAAGGGGGTTAGGTTTAGTTGGTCCTCTAGGTCAGGTTTAAGGTTAGGTTGAGGAAAACGGTTACATAAGCTGGAGAAGAAAAAAAACGCGACACTTCCGGGTTTACGGAAACACGCTGCCTACTCACAGCGATAATAACGCTGATAACGTTCTTTTAAACATGCAGGTACCAGTAGATTGGACAATTTCGACGCTGGATGATAACAGTTGATAGCGCCCATAAAATGGACTGACAACATCCGAACCCGCTGTTTTGCTCTGGTTCAGCTTCTTTCTGCAAAATTTAACTTTTTTTCAGCTACTTTCAGCTGTTCTTTCAGCTGTTTTTGTGCTATTTTCAGTTTCTTTCTCCTAACTACAACATTTTTGTGCTTCTTCCGACTGCTTTCTTTTCTGCTATTTCAGCTACTATTTAGCTATTTTTATGCTCATTTCAGCTTTTTTTTTTTTTTTTTGCTGAATCCACAATTTTGGCATTCATTTAACCTTCTTTCAGCCTATTTCAGCAAAAATGTGCTCTCTCCACTTCTGGTAATTTAAGCTTCTTTCTGCTCTTTTAGCTACTATTCAGCAGTATTTTTTTCTGTGTTTTTCAGATAAATTGTTCTCATTTCTGCTTCTTTCAGCCTAATTGGGCCCAACTGTGCTCGCTCCACTTCTTTTTGTTATGGCTTCTTCCTGCTTTTTCAGCTACTTTTTAGCTATTTTTTGCTAATTTCAGCTTTTTAGTTAATTTACTAATATGTGGGCTCATTTCTGCTTATTTAAACCCTATTAAGAAAATGTGTGTTCTTTCTGCTTTCTTCTGCTGATTTAGGCTTGTTCTTAAATTTCAGCTACATTTCAGCATGTTTTAGCTAATTTCAGCTGTTTTTCAGCAAGTTCTTCAGCAATAAACATACCATATTTTTCAGAGTATAGGTCGCACCCGAGTATAGGTCGCACCATCCAATTATTGCCAAAGAATTGGAAAAATATAGGTCGTACCTGAGTATAGGCCGTACCTACGTCAAAATGTGGACCGTGTTTAGCTCTGCTGCAAATGTCTCTTCCACAGGAGCGCACAGCAAGGCTTTTAAGAAGATTAACACTTAAAAACAATTAATTGTTTGATCAAAAATTATAGCAAATATGTGTCTGAGCTGAACTTTTCTTTAATAAATGAATAATTTTAGCAGGATAAACACCTAAAAAAATATATTTGTTAGCTGACATTATTGTAAGAGTGTGTCTCAGTTTAATTTTTGTTAATAAATAATTACAAATCACCTTATTTATAAAAAGCCATATATAGGTCGCACCTGAGTATAGGTCGCAAGCCATGAAAAAAAAAGATAAAAAGGTGCGACCTATACTCCGAAAAATACAGTACATGTACTGCATTTTGGTATAGGAAAAAAGTCTAATATTTTGTTTCAAGTTGATTTCTAAGGTCTGAAACAGTCTTGCCTGTTGTGTTTTTGCATGTTTGTGTGTCTTTGTAGGCTGAAATGTTTCCTGCCTGTTAATCAAACCTGCAGAATGTAATCAATGGCTGTGCATTAAGTCCAATTCAAGATGGCCGCCACAGCTGAGCAACATTACAACACAAAAAAATATATTTGAGACAGAATGCACAAAATGTTACTTTGACTAAAATAACCTATACAGTACTATTTTACTTATTCATGCTCATTGTTTCTGTTAGCTGTTAGCCTACTTGATAGGATGATTTGAAAAAGTTTCATTTTTCTTTTTGTTGTTGTTCAAAAACAGGTGAAAACGGAGTTATAGAAAAAGTTGACTTTCTCAACGTGATAGCAGGCAGTAAGAGTTAACAGCTTTATTTAAATAAAATTTACATTTTGAACTTTATCTAAACTTTAAAGATTTTTTTTTTCCCTCTTTCTCTCATTTGCTTGGACAATAGACAAAGAAGAGATCCTGGCTTATTTAAAGGAGATAAAACCAGGAAGGATCGTACTGGTGGCCTCGTTTATCAACGCGGCAACAAAGTAAGACCAATTTGTAGCTTTTCAGCATTTAAAACGTGATCAGCACGAGTCACAAAGCGTGACCCGGTCTGCCTTTGTGCCGCAGACTGACAAAAGAAATGAGGGACATCTTCGTGGATATGGGGAGCAGTTTGATCCATTCTGTTCGACACAGAGACAACTGGGTGTTTGCTGGAAGATCTGGGACTCAAATCAAAAGCCTCTTTGAGAAGGTGAGCGAACCCTTTCGATGTCGTTTTACTTCTTCCATTTGTGTCGACTGTTTTGAAGCGCACTAAAAAGGGAAACAGGATGATTAAAACAAGTGATTCTTTCCCTTCTCACCTGCCAGCAAGTCGCTAATGATGAGAAAACCAACGCGTTTGATGGATGGCCACAGATGGTGGAGGTGGGCGGCTGTTTCCCAAGGAACCTGAATGCCTCGCAATGAGCTGCAAAATATTAGTTTTCTTTGTTTGGCTTGGTTTAAATCAATGGACTTCTAAGATTCTCCTGTAAATAAATAAGTAAATAAATAAATAAAAACGCCTCTTCAGATGGTAAACCCATACCGATATAAGCCAAACATGGGTTCTTAGAACCGTTGGCACCACTGCTGTGTTGTAAGTACAAGAATTTTCCGTATTTAGACAAACAGAATTTATTTATGTCAATTCCATAAAATCATAGGTACAAATGGAAATTATTTGATTTGGCAGAAATACAATAAAATGTACTTTAAACGCAATTACAGTATTTGCACTGATTTTATTTTTTATCAGTCCTTTTTAACTCCCTTGACATGTTCAGTCCTTGCCATCTGCTTTTGTCTTCCTGGCCATTAAAGGTTCACTATGTAATTTCTGGAGAACGCTGGGACTTGGAAAATTTTTCATCAGGTAAAAGCATTCTGCTCCCTCCCCCTCAGAGCCATATATGACTCTGAGGTGGAGCCACAGTCCGTTCTCTGTTGAACTTGAGTTCTGCAGCTCCGCCTCCTGCTGCATGTCGCTCGGAGCGCTTCAATATTCTGTGATTATATGTTAATAAAACGTTCTAAAAAATATAATAAAACTATGGAGCACTTGCCCAACAACACAAAAACCAGCAGAAATCAGCAGAGGTTCACGCAGCAACGTTGGACATGATTTAATTCGCTTGTGACTTCCTCATGTCTGTCAGTGCAGGTCTGGTATCTATGGAATGCTCCGCCCCCACTACATGTCCTGTCTCTGCGCTGCGAAGTTCTGTGATTATATGTTAATAAAACGTTCTAAAAAATATAATAAAACTATGGAGCACTTGTCCAACAACACAAAAACCAGCAGAAATCAGCAGAGGTTCACGCAGCACGTTGGACATGATTTAATTCGCTCGTGACTTCCTCATGTCTGTCAGTGCAGGTCTGGTATCTCTGGAATGCTCCGCCCCCACTACATGTCCTGTCTCTGCGCTGCGAAGTTCTGTGATTATATGTTAATAAAACGTTCTAAAAAATATAATAAAACCATGAATCACTCGTCCAACAACACAAAAACACCCTGAAATCAGCAGAGCTTCACCAGCCACTTTGGACATGATTTAATTCGCTCGTGAGTCGTGACAAATCCATTTCCTCATTCCTGTCAGTGAAGGATGAAGCGATCACTTGACTTTTGGCAAAAAAACAAAATAAAAGTCCAGCTCTGGGATGAAGAAGGGATATTTAATACATTTGTGTCACATACAAAACAGTCCTGCATCGCTTTGCAATCCTTTGAATGAGAATGTGCGCGGCGCTGGGGCTGGGACAGGCGGGGGCGTGGGTTGGGGCGTGACAAACAACTCTGTTTTTATTGGCTGGTCATTGTCCGGGTCACTCTGTGTTTTTAGTGTTTTTATAAATGCTGATAGAGAAGCAAGGGGACTATAGTTTTTTTCAGAGATTACTTTGTCTAACATCAGTCTGTCAGTAGATAGTGACAGAGTGAAGAAATATGTTAAAAATATATTGTTAGAAAAGTTACAGACTGCATTACAAAGTTACATAGTGTACCTTTAACAAAACATCCAGTTTACATATCTGCATTTAAATCCATGATAATACAAATCATGTCCTAATGTTATGATGCATGTTTCTACCAGCTTGTTTTCCTATGAGCAGAACAACTTTAGGTCTTCTTCTGTTCTCCAGGTCACTCCTCTATGCAATGATGGGTTTATTCAGTTTCACATGTCCATGCTTTAAACATTACACAGACTGAGACACAGACTGACCAGGTCCAAACAATTGTAATAATATAGGACTTATTGGTCAGTTTACTGACTTACCTATATTTTAGAGAAGTTGGAGCAGACTTGATCTGACCCAAATTCATTCGCGAGTTCACCCTTTTTCCGGTATTAAATTGCTTTGACTGTGACTAGACAAAATGTAATTTCACGAGGGACTTCAACTTATGTTGATCTACCGAAAGATAGACCTTTTATTGAAACAATCATGAAAAGTACATTAAACATTTGTATCGATATTAGCTCTGATTTACTAAACTACGTTGACAAGAATTCAAATTAAAAACAAACAGACAGTTAGAAACTTTTCTGTTGGCACATTTACTTGAAGTTTACTGGCTTAGGGAAAAAGAAGAAATAGGAGGAAGAAGTGAGAAATGAAAGCTAAGTTTAAAGGAAGTAAATTATTTTGAAACAAACAGGGTGGCACCTTTCCCAAACAGGTCCAGCTGTACTTCGGCACGTTCAGCATACAATCAAAGCCTCTTTTACCTGGTGACGACACGTCCCTTGGAGATAAGGGCTGAAAAGTTTGTGGACACTAACGGACTATGTGGTCCAGCTCACGTCCAGTCGACTTCTGTGAGATAGTATGGCTGATTCAGACGAGCGGGGAGTACGCCTTCACCGGCAGAAACAGGTCCACGTCCTGACTGAGCTTTCAAAATAAAACTTTCCAGAAAACAAATTCTTTCAGAAAATGAGTGAATGAGGCACAGTAAGCTTTACTGTAACTCCGGCTGAGAACGTAGGTCTAATTGACACAATGACCAGAACGTTTCCAGCTTTTTCCAGAGGAGAAAACCAGTGGTTAGAAAGTTCTCCCCTTCGACACATAAGAAGTTTAGGAAGTGTCCCTTTATATGGGAGGCGGGGTCTCCCCACCTCCTCAATGACTACTGCTGGTTTAACAAAATAAGAGATGGAATTTTGATTCCCATAGGCAGAAAGTCTCTGACGGACAACAGGAAAACTGTTTACATAAGCGGCCAGATGGACTGGCCTGTGCGAGTTGTGTCTAGCTTGAAGACAAAACAGAGAAGGAACAGCTTTACCATGACTCGTGTCCCAGATTCAGAGCACACTTGTAATGAAGAATAAACCAGCAGAAGGTCAAACTCATGCAAGTAACAGATCATCATTAAATGACAAAAATATACTGTAGATCAATTCTGAATTAACACACATTAAAAAGAAAGTTCAATCTGATTAATTGGTGTCCATTAATTCAAAATAATTATAACAAAAATAGTGTCCACTTGTCTCCTTGAGAGTTCCAAGAAAGTGTAACGATCAGAGTTTCAGAGAGATGTGAAGAGGTTTAACTCCAATACGGACATGAGGGTGCTATATCTCTACACAATTAATAAATGCTTGGCATAACTCGCTACGGAATCTTATAACACGGTCAACAGAAAATATAACGACCCCGGGCGCACCCGACTTCTTCATCCATACAAAGCCAGAACGCCGGTAAAGCACGCCATTTATGCGTGGTGACAGTCACGGACACATCCACACACCCACCACCCAAGTGTCAAAGCTGCATACACACCTGTGCTGAAGCCAGCTGAACGTGATGTGTCACACATTATTTTCTAATCACAAAAAAAGGTAAATCATATCATCTGGATAGTTTTTGTTTGGAAGAGAAGATTTCGTCTTTCATCCGAAAGACTTCATCAGTCTGAGGTCTGCCAACAGGATCTGGTGTAACCTGAACATTTTGGCCAGGTTGTCCTCAGGCTGGTTCCGTGAGCAGTAGTTGATTGTTATGCACTGATGATGGATTGTTTTAGACTGGTGGTCCTCCATGATGCATGTGTAAAGCCATGCTGGGAAGTCCACAGCAGACTGGCTTGACACACGTCAACCAGGTGCTACTTAATACGACCAATCCTGTTGGCAGACCTCAGACTGGTGAAGTCTTTCCATTGAAAGACGAAACGTTTCTTCCAAAAAAGGAACAGTCCAGATGACACGATTTAACTATTTTGTGATTTATTTACCAGGATGATAGAGTGTACGTATTATTTTCTAATGATTAGTCACTTTTGATCAAGAACACCAACGGTCAAGGTCAAGGTTCTTTATTGTCATTCACATCACATGTGGTACATGTGGTGGAACAAAACTATGCACACAGGGTCTCAGTTACCTCCAACAAAAATACAAATTGTAAATAAAAACAGTAATAAGATCTAAGATATGAACTAAGAATATACTAAGCACAAATAGTACAAAACATTGCGCCAAACAACAGCAGCACAAACATGAGTCTGTGTGAGCGGATGAGGATGAATGATAATGACAACCGGTGTAATAAAGATGAACACAAATACTTAATGAAACTTATCAGCATCTCTTTTATCTGTTCAGATGACGTGTGTGAACAAAGTCCTGGGATGTCCTGTAAATCAGATCAGAGGAAATAACTTATGGACATGAAAGTTACCTGGGAGACATTTGAACTGGCCGTGTGATCCAAAAATCATCTGGGTAGTAGATTGGTGCGCTGATAATCCTGAGTTGTTAAAAGATGGGCAAACAAATGTTTTCTTTTGTCTTGTGAAGACGTTGCACCGCTCAAAGACGTCTTCAGTTCTGGCTGTGGGTCAGTCAAGAACACGAGCAGTCAGCTGGTTAGGGAGCAGCAGGGCTGAAGTGTTGGTGTCACTCTTCGTAGGTTATCCGGTCCCTTCAAGATCAGCCGAGATCCTTCCAGGGCTGCCGTTTTTCTTCAGTCCTGTTTGTGGTGGTCATGGATCAGTGATGAAACCCGTTTACTGGAGAGGAGGACATCTGCTTTGCAAACCTCTGGGTCTCATCTTTGCTTTTTGCGGATGATGTGGTTCAGCTGGAACCTTCAAACCATGACCTTTAGCCTCCGCTGGCGTGGTTGCAGTATGAAGCAGCTGGAATGAGAGCTCCTCTACGGCTGAGCTCATGGTTCTCACCTGGAAAATCCTCCCTCTGGGGTTGGGGTTAGTTTCTACCTCAAATGGAGGAGCCTTGTCGAGGATTCACGACGATTTAGAATGAGAGATGAAGCGATGAAATTAATGTTCTTCAATACAGTGTAATACTGTCACTTCTGCTGCTGTTTGTAATTGTTTTGTTTTGGCTGTTGCCTTTCTTTTTTGAGAAATTAAGCTGAAACGAGTGCAGAAACTCTGTCCTATCTGAGCCGCAGCAGGTGTTTAAGCAGGCACTAAATCTGGATCCATGCTGAGGACGTGGCAGCCACCCATGGCAGGAAGGTAAGTTTGCCCCCATCCTCCTCATTTAGCTTATTTCTTCATCAGACGTAACATGTCATTTCACAAAATAACATTTGGATAATCTTGCTGCAGATGCATCCATGTAGCAAAAAAAATAAAAAAATAATCCCCTCGTGGGATTTATTGTGTTTTTGAGAAGATTATGAATATAAAAGGGTAGAAAAAAAACTAAAACCAATTATAAAATATGTTCTTTTCACACTTCTGTGTCATAATGACTTCTACATCCAGGATTATCCATGTATGAGTCTTAAAACTAATACTTTTATTCTTTTTTTTTTCTACAGTTGTCATCTCTACCTTTGACTTATTTCCCAAAAGGAAGTAAAGGCTTCAAAGTCAAAAGTCAAAGTCAAAGTCAACTTTATTGTCAGATCTGCAATATGTACAGTGCAGGACATACACAGGACCGAAATTGCGTTTCTCTCAGTCCCTCGGTGCAACAGTAAACATCTAAACATTGAAACACTGAAACATATAATAATAGACATAAGCATAAAAATAGTAAAACTAACACTGTCCTGAGTTTTTTTTCATAGTGGTATAAAAAAAGAGTATAAAAAGTATAACTAAAATAAACTAAAGGTTTCTAGCATTGACATTTGCAAAGTGGCAAAGCAGCGTATGAGTCAATGTACACAGTATATGTATGAGGTAGTAGTTGATGTTGTTGTAGAGGCAAAAAGTGGCATATGCAGTAAGGCACATTGGGCATCCCTAAATAAGACCGTTCAGAGCACACTGTATATGTACCAGCAGTGGTGTAGATATTAGAGTAGTGTAAATAAATGTAAACAGTAGTAATTACATGTAAGCAGTAGTAATAAAAGTAAACAGTATTAATAAATGTAAACAGAGAATGTAAACAGTATTATGATTATAGGCAGTGATGTAATACAGACATTAGTGCAAGTATGAGAAGTAGTGCAAACTGTATGAGCACATGACCGAGAGTTTAGTGAAAACCCGTTTGGTGACACAGAGTCTAGTGTTAAAAACTTTGTGTTGAGTGATAGTATGTGAGAAAGTTTTAGTGTTAAGGCAGTTCAAATGGGAGGGGAGGCAGAGCAGGCAGAGTGTTTAGCATTCTGACTGCCTGATGAACAGAGCTGTCTCTCAGTCTGCTGGTTCGAGCCTGGAGACTCCTCAGTCTCCTTCCTGATGGCAGCAGTCTGAAGCAGCTGTGTAGTGGGTGTGTGGGATCACCTGCCATGCGGTGGGCTTTCCGAGTGAGGCGTTTGCTGTGTAAGTCCTGCAGTGAGGGCAAGGAGGTGCCCACGATCTTCTCAGCTGCTCTCACAATGCGCTGGAGGCTCTTGCGGCAGGATGCAGTACATGCACCAAACCACACAGTGATGCAGCTGGTCAGGACACTTTCTATGGCACCTCTGTAGAAGGTGCTCATGATGGGGGTTGAAGCTCCAGCCCTTTTCAGCTTGCGGAGAAAGTAGAGACGCTGGTGAGCCTTCTTTGCCAGTGCTGCAGTGTTCCTGCTCCAGGACAGGTCCTTTGAGACGTGCACTCCCAGGAACTTGGTGCTGTCCACTCTCTCCACTGCGGTGCTGTTGATGGTCAGAGGAGGATGTTGGGCATCCCTCTTCCTGAAGTCCACAACAATCTCCTTTGTCTTCTCCACGTTGAGAGTGAGATTGTTGTGTCCGCACCACAAGGCCAGGCGGCTCACCTCGTTCCTGTAGTCCGTCTCATCGTTGTTGCTGATGAGACCTACCACTGTTGTGTCATCCGCAAACTTGATGAAGTGGTTGGAGCTGTACGATGGTGTGCAGTCATGTGTTAGCAGGGTGAATAGAAGGGGGCTCAGCACACATCCTTGTGGGGCCCCTGTGTTCAATGTGATGGTGCTAGATGTGTTACTCCCGATCCGTACTGTCTGTGGTCTCCCGGTCAGGAAGTCTAGCAGCCAGTTACACATTGAGGTGTTCAGCCCCAGACTGTCCAGTTTATGGATGAGCTGTTGGGGGATGATGGTGTTAAATGCCGAGCTGAAGTCGATGAACAACATTCTAACATAGGAGTCCTTCGTGTCCAGATGTGTGAGAGCTGTGTGAAGGGCAGAGGAGATGGCATCGTCGGTTGAGCGATTAGGTCGGTATGCAAATTGGAAGGGATCCAGGGAGTCAGGGAGGACAGATGTGATGCTTTTCATGACTAGCCGTTCAAAGCACTTCATCAGGATGGGGGTGAGTGCTACTGGGCGATAGTCATTGAGGCATGCGGGCGTTGCCTTCTTTGGGACAGGGATGATGGTGGTGGCTTTGAAACAGGTGGGGACGATGGCCTGGCTCAGTGAGATGTTAAAGATGTCCGTGAAGACCGCTGCGAGTTCCCCTGCACAGTCCTTCAGCACACGACCAGGTATGTTGTCAGGACCAGAGGCCTTCCGGGCGTTAATCTTGATGAATGATCGCCTTACGCTGTCTGAGGACAGCGTCAGCACCTGGCCATCAGGAGAGGGGGGGAGTTTATGTGCTGGTGTGCTGTTACTTGCCTCGAACCGAGCAAAGAACTCATTCAGTTCATTCAGCGCAGAGGCTGAGCTGTCACAGGTCTGGGGGGGTGGTTTGTAGTTTGTGATGGTCTGTATTCCCTGCCACAGACTGCGTGTATCCCTGCTGTCCTTGAAACGGTGAGCTATTTTCCCAGAATACTGCTTCTTTGCCTTTCTGATGCCCCGGTCCAGGTTGTTTCTGGCTGCCCTCAGGCCCACCTGATCTCCCGCTTTGAAGGCAGCATTCCTGGCTCTCAGGAGTCTGTAAACCTCAGCTGTCAGCCATGGCTTCTGGTTAGCCCGAACAGTGATGGTTTTAAGGTTGGTTACATCATCAATGCACTTGGTGATGTATGAACATACAGTGTCTGAGTACTCCTGGAGACATGTGGTGTTGTTTGTGGTAGCAGCTTCTTTGAACATACTCCAATCTGTGGTGTCAAAACAGTCCTGGAGTGCCTCTGAAGACCCCTCTGGCCACACTCGTATCTGCTTGCGGACTGGTTTTGTGACTTTCACCAGTGGCCTGTATGCTGGCTTTAGCATAACACAGATATGGTCAGAAGCACCAATGTGGGGGAGGGGGATGGCTCTGTAGGAATTTTTCATGGTGGTGTAAACCTGGTCCAGGGTGTTGTTTCCTCTTGTTGCAAAGTTTATGTTTCTGTATGTTTTTGGAAGAACACTCTTTAAATCTGCATGGTTGAAATCACCAGCCGTGATGAGAAAAGCATCAGGGTGGGCTGTTTGTTGCTCACTGATGTGCAGATATAGTTCATTCAGTGCCTCACCTCTATCTTTGCTGTTGGAGCTTGGGGGGACATATACAGCAACAATCAGAACAGCTGTTCTGGCTTGAAGGCTTGAACTCAAAGCTGGTCTTTATCCGACTGAAAAGACGCCCACTGAACTGTGGGCCTCGGAGACTGTTTATCCTGTCATGTCCTATTAATTCCTCTCCACACAATCTCCTCCGTGTGAGACTGGCCAAACAGCAGGACTCCCCCTTCATCAACCAAACAGCCGCTGGCAGTGGTGTAACCATTAAAGCACTCCCAACACTTCTCCAGATTTGTCGTCTTTTAGGCGGTTGATTCGCTGCCGTCTTAAATTTTAATGTGGTGGAGTATCAAATTATATATATATATATTTATTCACTTCAGTTTATGTATATAGCGCTAAGTCACCAGAAGTCATCAGGGCACTGAACAGAAACATTCATATATATAAAAAATAATAATTTAACATTATTTATCTGAGGAGCAGACTGCTTTGAATTTAGCTCCATCACAGAACTCTCATCTTGAGCAAGCATGAAGGCGACAGTGGAAAGGAAAAACTCCCTCATGAGGAAGAAACCTTTACCAGGCTCAGGACAAGCAGCCATCTGCTTCGACCAGCTGGGTTTGAGAGGAATAGATACACAATGGCAGGTTGAGAATCATGTTAAAGGACATGACCCACCATGTTTTCAAATTGCATCGCCATTAATATTTAGTAGTTAATTAAATAATAAAATAGGAGCGTTTATTTATATTGTAGAGAAATAACACTAAATGTGTTATTTCATGTTTTTTAGCAGTTTTTAGCAGCAGCTCCGGGCAAATCTGCCTCTCTCCATATATGGGTATTGACGTCACTGAAATATCCGCCTTGAATGCTTACGGAGTTATAACAAGCATGCATCAATGTAGCCTCATTATTACAGCTGTGTTATATCTTATTAAAAACTTCTAAAAAATAAATAAAAACAGAGCGCTGGTCCAGATGTACCCACAACTGCACCAGGAAATATTTAGAGATTGCGCATCCACGTAGGACACTAGTTTAATTCGCTCGCTCGCGACAAATTCATTAATTTCCTCATGAAGCCGGCTCGGCTTTTTATTATCCCCTTTCATAAGTCAAACCCGCGCTATTTCCGCACAGACCAGTCCGGCTTTAATCCTCCTCGGGTCATTCGTAAGACAACAGGTGAATGCGGGTATGTCCCGCTCAAATAAACTTGTTCAGAAATGAAGCCGGAGCACGGCTCCAAAAGAGGCGTGGAGCTGAGCTGAACTGGACCGCAACGTATTTATTGTGGGACAGACGTCAGACGTGTACAAGTTGTCGTGTCATTTTTAATATTTCCTCAGTAATAAATGTACAGCTGGCCAGCGCGCGCGCAGAGACACCACCTCCGATGCTCAGAGAGAGGGAAAAAAAAGCGAAACTAACTTTTACAAGTAGTCGTGTCGTGTCATTTTTAACATTTCCTCAGTAATAAATGTACAGCTGGCTCATAACCCTCTCACTCTCATAAGCCTCCATCGCAAACTCACTCCTGCCTTCTGAGTGGAGCCTGTATTTACGTCACTCCGGACTTCGGCAATCTTCGGCCGGGTTTCCGGATGTTTCCGGGACTCCGTTGTTTTTTGTTTTGTTTTGTTTTTTACACTCGCCTGGCCCAAATGCAAAAATGAAAATAGACATCATATTCTACTACAGTAATTGTCCAATATGGTGAATTGTTACTGTCACGGTGGGTGTTGTCCTTTAAGATAGAAATAGTATCAAATGAAAACTATTCAATTTTTAATATTTCATTTTGATAAATAAGGTCAAATTGTCCTCTAGTAGTCTAAGTCTATGGCAGCATAACAAGCCAATCATAACTACAACAAGATTTATCAAAAAGGAAAGTCATAAAACTGGACAATGTGTCAGCTTCACAGACAGAAACTGGAAGTTGGTTCCACACGAGAGGAGCCTGATAACTGAAAGATCTTCCTCACATTCTGATTTTGGAAACTGTAGGAACTGCGAGTAAACCAAAGTGCTCTGTTAGGAAATAATGGAACAATAAGATCTGTAATATAAGATGGAGCTAGGTTGTTGAGGGCTTTGTAGGTTAGAAGTAAGATACAGACAGACAGACAGACAGACAGACAGACAGACAGACAGACAGACAGACAGACAGACAGACAGACAGATAAATAGATGATAGATAGATAGATAGATAGATAGATAGATAGATAGATAGATAGATAGATAGATAGATAGATAGATAGATAGATAGATAGATAGATAGATAGATAGATAGATAGATAGATAGATAGATAGATAGATAGATAGATAGATAGATAGATAGATAGATAGATAGATAGATAGATAGATAGATAGATAGATAGATAGATAGATAGATAGATAGATAGATAGATAGATAGATAGATAGATAGATAGATAGATAGATAGATAGATAGATAGATAGATAGATAGATAGATAGATAGATAGATAGATAGATAGATAGATAGATAGATAGATAGATAGATAGATAGATAGATAGATAGATAGATAGATAGATAGGGGGGGCGTTTGCACAGAAGTTGGAGGTGAGCCTGTGATTGGAAGGTTGCAGGTTCAATCTCCTGAGCAGACAACATAGAATAGCACCCACACCTGCCTCCACCCTCATTTGCCCCACCCTGGACCCTTGAGCAAGACCCCTAACCCACACCATCTTCTCCCCTGGGCGCACTAGATAGCAGCTCTCTGCTCCACACAGAGGGCTGTGGTAGCTCGCTGGTCTGTGGTTGTGTCAGGAAGAACATCCGGTGTAAAAATAATGTCCAAGTCTTTGTGCAGGTATAAGCAGTGTCATCAGACTGTGCAGGATATTTGTGTATCACTTAGGGGTCATCTTATCTGTCTGTTAGCTACATGTCTCACAAACCAGTGGAGAGATGTTAATGAAACTCTTCACAGTACACAGTAGACATCTACAACTCATTAACAACACCAGCCAAGATAACCTTTACACAAAATCAGTCATAACTCGGTCAGTTTTTCAGACACCGAGCTAAAATCTGGTGTGGTAGTAGCTGAGAGTCGTCCCTGACCCATACCCCGAGCTAACAGATCATGCATAACTTTCATTTAAAGTTATGCATGCAAGGCAGCAGGGTGACGTGCGTTCCTTCAGCGCGCACTAGTTGTAGCATGCTTTCAGTGTCAGTGGCACGCTGCAGCACAGTTTTCTCAGATTCTCAAAGTATTTGTTCACGTCGTGCGCCACAGTTGATGGAATTTTACTCTGAATTTTTTTTTGCTGTAACATGTTTCATGATTTTGCCCACACAGTCTTTCACATGCTGCTGAACCAGCTCCACCTCTCCGAGATGCTCTTTCTTGTCTTATTATCCATGCTGCCAGCTAATGTAGATGTAGCCTCAAGATTTTATTTTTAAACCATGCATGTTTTTGGCACTGACTGAGCACTTTAAAAATGTGATTCTTTCAAGTTTTACTGAATTATTTACTAATATTTTTCATTATGTTTCAGGTTTATGTGACTTCACGCTGGTTGAATATTTTTTATCAAGTGACAAAGACAGAAAGGCACCGGCTGAACTGTTTATCCAGCTGTCCTGTCTGGATCCCACAGGGAGAATAATTCTTGTCTCGTCAATTAACTCTGCTCAAATTCCATCAAATGAGAAACTCAGGATGGATCAAACTGTGTCTTGTTAGAGTCTTTCATGAAGGAGCCGGCAGTTCACCTTAATGGACCCGCAAACACAAGGTTTGTCTTATGACAGACCGTTCTTCCTTGGTTTTGAACTGTTTGTGCATGCTGGAGTTTTTGTTTGTTTGTCTGTTAGCAAAACATCTTATTAACCACTACACCTATTTTTATGAAACTTTTAGAAAGTAATGTATGGGTGTACATTTACAACTGATTCACTTTTAAAGTCATTCCAGTACAAGATGGCCACCATGGCTAATTAAATTTAAAAAAATACAAAAATGGCTATTGCTTTTTTCAGTTTTACAGGTAGTCCCCGACTTACGAGCAAGCTCCGTTACTACGAGGTGCTCGTAAGACGAAATCTCGTATGTCGGAACCCGAAACACGTGTCGCTCGTAAGTCCGAATTTTCGGCCGTAAGTTGGAAAATTTATGCTAGCGCTACTACGAACACTCGTTTTTCAACACAAACACATACACTAGTTCCAAAACATGCTCAGAAACTTGTTTACAAACTGTTAGCTAACACACTTTCATCTAAAAACACATAACAGTGCTGTATTTTCTGTATGTTCTGTACAACTTTACTGTTCGTTAGTCAGCTCGTAAGTCCGGAACCTTGTATATGTCGATGCGCTCGTAAGTCGGGGACTACCTGTAATGAGCTGAATCTTTTTTTTTTTTTTAGTAGCTGAGAGTCACGCCCAACACATACTTAGAGCACTAACTTATTGCACAAACTGTTTGATTGAAACTTTGGCATTAACTGTTGGAGTCAACCATATCTGTCTGTTAGCAAAATATCTTAGAAACCACCTCATATATTTTAATGAAACTTTTAAAAAAATAATGTATGGGTGTACATTTACAACTGATTAACTTTTAAAGTAATTCCAGTACAAGATGTCCACCAGGGCTAACCCCATTTTAAAAACACAAAAATGGCTATTACTTTGTCAGTTTTACAGATAATGAGCTGAATCTTGGTTTTGTAGTAGCTGAGAGTCATCCCCAACACATACTTAGAGCACTAACTTATTGCACAAACTGTTTGAGTGAAACTTTGGCATTAACTGTTGGAGTCAACCATATCTGTCTGTTAGCAAAATATTTCCTATACTAGCGGACACATGTTCGCGAAACTCTCTGGAAGAAATGACCAGATGTACATGTACAACAGAGTAAAAGTTGAAACCCACTTAATTCAAGAAGGCTTGCACAACCAATCAAACTTGGAAAACAAACGTAAAACAAAACTATAATTTAGATCTTCTGCAGAAAAATGAGCAGACACATCCTCTGTACATCCTCTGAGCACTGAGTGAGACCTTAGTTTACAACTTTGATGTGCAAACTTTGCTTTTTGTTTCGCTTACCCCACATATTAGTATAAAATATGGCAAATACTGTGCTGAATTTTGAAGTACTTGACCTCTCTAGCTTTTACTGGGACATTGAAATTCACAAGCATTATTATAAATGTAAGAATACTCAACGCCTTTTGCTGTAAGGCTGCAGTATGCTAATAGCTTAGCCTGCCTGGCATCCATAATGCAGATTATCGTTCTGACGCTCACCCTCAGGCTAAAGTATTTACCTCTTCTAAAACGTTTGTGTTTGAGCATGTAGGAGGAATCAGAAATAAATCAAAAGTTGTGTTGGAACATTTTTATTGATTTTAGCTGTTATTGATAAAGATTAAAAAAAGGTGAGCTGTCAAAAAAAACTCACGAAATTTTCCCATGAATTTTGCTTCAAACAAGAATAAACCAGTCAACCCTTCGAACATACATTCACTGAGTCAGCTCGTTTGACTTGATTTGTTTATGTTTATTAAATTTGTTCTTTTTTTTTTCAAAATAAACAATACAAGA